>JAUIMY010000022.1:0-124160 GCA_033557855.1 Hydrochus callosus | reverse complement strand
GTAATAACAGAAAAAAATCGAAAAGTCGGGATTTTCTGCACTAATAGCGCAGCACAATGGAATGAATTTTTTTTTCGAAAACTGGGAGGCGTACCAAAAGCTCTACAAAACGGTGCAAGAATTATTAAAATCGGACAACTGGTTTGGCCGGGCCCATTTTTAAAAATTTGTGATTTTTGAATTTCCATACATTGAGCCGTCGAAATTTTTGCAGAATTTTGAACTTTTTTTTCTTGATGCGAACAATCACCTCAATTTATAATATTCACTTAACTCAAACCCTAGAGAAGTACCACACGTGAAAATTTCATGCGTCCCAACATCCGTCGTGAAATGGCGCGTCCACAAAGATACCAAAACGTCAATTTTCGAATCCGTCCTACTCAAAATCGAGCGGGTCCTCCATCTTTTTAGTGGATGACAATTGCCTGCGGATTATTCTCGAACAGCATTACTAAAAATTAAGAATGTTTCGCAAGTATCTTATTCAATTACGCCCTCGCTTCGTCCTGTTTATGAGAATGAGTGCGGAAAAAAATTAATTGTGTCTAATGTTGGGAGAAAGGTAATGAAGTCTACATTACTTTGAAGATGTAATTAGGACGCAAATGAAGTACTCCATGAAAAAGTCTCCCCGCGGGGCGTAGAGTGCACTTAGCACGGAGCACATCCGAAAACGTTGCTGGTATGATCTGAGTTGAAATTGTGATTTATTATATTTATTATTACGAGGGTGATGTTTTTTTTTAGAGAACAATCCCCCATGTTTTCCAAGCTTGTGCTTCCACAAGTTATCTCGGATGTCTGGCGCCCTCAGGGTCCATTGTGAATTATAAATGTTTTACCTGGAAGCTGCGGCGTACTTGTTTCCTATTATCTCCCTCTGAATAACCTTTGTGATTTTTCTTTGCGATCCGCCGGATTGTTAATTTACTGGTTTGATGGTTTTATTACGCCGGAGTTCACAGTGGGATGCGTCAGCACTCCCACGAAAGTCCATTCGCGAAATAAGTTCATCGAACAATTTTCGAGAACGGGCACGCAAGGAAAGACCTCCTGGGTATATAGCGGGGGATGCGATGAGCCTTCGCCTTCTCCTCTTTCTTTGAAGGGAGGAAACGCTGCAGGGCGAGGATACTTTACATTCTTACTTTGGGCTTTGATAGCGGCCTCTTGAATCCCGAGATTAAGATCCAGATGATCCTCCTCGTACTCCCTTTAAATGTATACATCTTCCTGTGCTTGTGAGGATGTTTCTTGTGGAGGGCGGAATCGATTTCGGTGTTATCTGCGAATTCGATGCTCAGTTCTCGTCAGTGATTTTCAGGTATTTAAAGTATTTCATATAAAATGAAATTCACACTCTCGAAAAATAGATGATGACGAGGTTGCAGTCTGACTCCATTTAAAATCTAAACCAGTGGAAAAAATCCCCGTTCATAATGCAATCCCACTGCAGATCCTGTAGTCTTAAATTTCGAAGAAAAGCCAAGCTGTTCGCTGCAAAAAGAGTATTATGCGCGTGGAGAGCTAATGCCTTTCCGGGTCACCGGGAAATTACCGGCCGGAGCTTGAAGTCTGCGAGAGCCAGTAAGAGCGGCATTAATAACTGTTTATAATGACAAAATATCATCCTAAACGGTCCGGATAAGTGCAGACGTTCTAGGCCAAGCGCCTCCGCAAATCTGCTCCAACACTTGCGCAATAAAAGAAACGCAGGTTAAGTTTGATTAATTCGTCCCCTTTAAAATTCCAAGGCAATAGCGAAAGATGATTTATCACTGGGGCTCCGGGAGGGCGCATTGCGGAAAAGCGTGCTTAATATTTCCTAGGAGTGACATAATGGGGGAGTGTTAGATTGAATAATCCAGTATGGATTCAAGTTGGGCTCGACTTGGAATAGATTAAGAATTCCCCGGGTTTTTTCCGGACCTCTGATTGTAAACTATTCATCGAGTTCGAATTAAACTTAGCGCAAATTTCCCTCGAGGAAGATTCCTCGGGTAGTGTCCGGAAACCGTACACCGTTCCGCAATCAAGATCGAATTGATGCAAATTCGACGTTAGATTATGTTTCGTGCCGACATGGGAATGACTGCCGGGGATTCTCATTTGGGCGGACGCCACTTCCGTCCCACTACAGTTTTTCCATTAGATGAGATGAGGAAGTGGTGCAATAGAAACGAGCTCTCTTTAGAAAAAAAACTTATATTGGACCAGGACGATGAGTAAATATGAGCGTGGATTTTTCCGCGCGGCGAACATTTCCAGTGTGCTTGGCGGAAAAGGGAGCATTCTGTTTTTTTCTCGGCTTATTTTCCGCAACAAAAGTTTCGCGGAGGCCATCCAGCCTTTTATAGTAATAATGTTGGAACGGTGGTGCTTGTTTGAGAATGACATTGGTCCTAGATTGCATTAAACGTAGACAACAAAATTTTGCTACAGCAGCAGCAGGAGCAGCAAAAAAATGGGGTTTAATTTATCATCGACAACGTTCTTGGAGAGGAATTTTTGATTCCCATTGTTGAATTGAACGTGCAGCCGGCAATTCATTCAATTCCGAACTTAGTCGGAATGGGTTTTGCAACAGTTGCCTATGACAACGCTTATTGAGTAGTAGCGTAAGAAGTTTTCCCGGGCATTCTCTGGAATTTGTGCTTCGAGCATTCGTATTTGTGCAACTTGACGCCTCGGTATTAAATTCCAATATTTCCCTCAACTTACGTCAGTTCGCGTTTGGTCGGTGAACTCCCAAGTTTAAAATTATGTTCCCTCCAACTTCAACAATAACGCGCATTGAGCATAATGCGGTGGAACTCGTGTCGCGATGGTTTTGTGAGTAGCAACTGTTTCCTGCACCTAAGGATCCAACGGGCATAAATCCCGGCCGCATTCCGCGAACGTTAATCTAATATTTTAGGTGGGCCGTGTGCCAGTGTCTCACATGAGACCGGTGTAAATTTCGAAAATACTTCGAGGGATTTTATTCCGGTGTAAATTTCAAAAATACTCCGAAGGATTTTATTCCTGAATAACTAGACTCCCGTGGGCCTCGCGTTTTACTCAGCTATCCCTATTTGCCGGGTCCTACGACCACAATGAACGCAGTTTAACAGGGCGAAGAAGGAAGGGGAAACTCCCTCGAATGATCGCTGCTATTCGTAACTCGCCGCGTCGTCCCCAACGGACGTCCTAAAACCCACCCCATGAATAGAAACCGCTGCACAAACATATTCTGGTTCAATTTGCAGTAGTTTTTCGAGTGTCGCGGCTCATTTCGTATGCAGTTCGCACTGTCAGCGCCACAATAAATCGGCAAACTGTGCTTACTAAACATTAGAACAGATTGCACTGAACTCCCGAGAATGATCCTCCCGGAACTGCACATTGTAGCCGCCATTTCCCTTCTAAATGAACGGAATTATTTCTCACCATTCCCATTCTCCGTGCCATTTCACTCGCCTGGTACTAGTCTGGCGGCACATCCACCAAATAAACGTGAGAAGCGAATTTACACCCTCGCGGGATTCAACCCCCTAACTTAACACGGAAAGTATTTCAAAATGTAAACGGTCCTCTTAGAAACGCATCGTCACGGGAGCGGAGGTTCACCCACCGCAATCCCCTATAATGTCGATTTGACCGAAGTCTGGCCCTTCGGATGGCCGATTGGCCGCTATCCACCTCCGGGGATGTATTGTTTTAATTATGAGCCAATTAGAGTTAGGCCGCGTGAAGCAGGTGCTTATTTACAATTACACCTCCCCCGTTGACACACATACAAAATTAACCGGGGGCGCTCGAAATTAAACGCTCCACGTCCCGGCAAATTCTCGCGTTTACAACTGTCGCCTGAAAACAGTGTAGATCCGGGGATTAGGGCTGCTTCGCCCCTCGTACAGGGCTGCTTACGCAGCTGGGTAACGAGCTTACGAACGCAAAGCGGGAGGGCAGGACGCCCGTGCGGAAAAATCAATTGTCAAGGTCTATAATTTTCCGGGCGGTTTAAGCCCGATCGCATCGACTCCCGCATGCGGCGAATTGAAACTGCAAATTTGACTGCGGTGCGGCGATTCAAGTTCCTTCGGCAGGTTTGTCCGATTCTTGCAGGAAACTCATACTTCGGAAATATTTAACGAAACTGCATCGGTGATAGTTTGCGAATCTGGGTCGGAGACGATTTACATGAAATTATGATTTTTTTCGTGCGATGATTCTTAAGTGGTGCCACACACAGCAAGAAGAAAACAATATGCTCTTGTAAATCTCGAGAGTATAGTAATTCCGACCCTAGAGGGCGAACCTTCAACCGAGATGTGCCGTCGTTTGCTCAAGTAACAAAAGCAGCCGGAAATTCCCACTTATCCCAACAACATATTCCAAGAAAATCTGGAATGACGTTCGATCTAATAAAGACTTCGCCCGACAATGTAGCCCAAGCTGGAAGTTTATAGCCCGTGTAATAGCCGTCGTGCTCGGGGGTCATATAAGGAATGAAGTAATGCAATAAAATGGGGGATTCGACTGGACAAACAGTCCGTTTCCTCGTTGCCTAAAACGATAACTCGCCCGCGTAATTTTCGATCCGCCCGGCAACTAATATCGCAACTTTGATGGGAAAGCAATTGGTCTGGGCCGTGACAGCTCCTGATGTAAATGAGGTTGCAGGCGGGATGCGGTTCTCCAATAAGGAAGATGCATGCACGCATTCGGTCTTGCACGAACAGGGGCGCGGATCAGAAGTGCTATATGCGCGCCGGGGGAGGCAGGCCACTTTTCAAACGCGCCGGGAAATATTTAAGCTGGAAATTAGTACGGGAATCCGTCTAGATTAGTCTCAAAGCCTCCCACTTTACTGTACGTTGGGTGGATAAATAGTTACAATTAACAAGAGTGGCGGGAGGAGATGCAACGGAACGCGACTAGGAAAAGAGGTGACGAGTTGTTGGATTAAATTTGCGTTTTCTTCCGCCTTTATGAATTTTAACTTTTTCTGTCGTTTTACAACGATGTATTTGGTTTGTATTTATTTGAGGAGTTGCGTTCGGGGAACACTTTGTCATTGGACTTTCCTCCATTTGCTGGTGGGCCATAGAGGGGATGGAAATTAGTTGGAGTTGAAAAAGTACGGGTGGTAAAAAGAAGGGGTGGAAAATAGTAGGGGGTGGGAAATAGTGGGGGGGTGGAAAATTAACAAAATAAGGGAAACGAAGGAAGACGACAATGAGGATCACAGTGGGGAAGGGCGGGATTGTAATTGCGAACCGGAAACCTCTATGAACCAACAATGAGCGATAAACGGTGATTCTAGCATACGCGGAAGATAGCGGATTGAATATCATGCTTCAAGGAGCGCTTCCCCCCACAACAGTCTGTACTGTGCATAAGCCGTTTTACAATTCAATTGTAGAGGCAATATCAGTCGGATTATGCAAACTATCCCCAGCCAGACTGACAAGCGTGCTGCGGGATATCGGCGGGTGAATGTATAAATTTCTGTTTGAGGACAGAGTTCAGCCACTTTTCCGCCGGGGATCAGGGTCGACCGAAGAGGAGAAATGATGGTTAGGTGGAAATTAACCTGAAAGCCTGCCGACATTGTGATGGGGCGGATTAATGGGAGTGGAATTGCGAGATTCAGTTGTTAAAAATAATTGAAAGTCTTTCCGCGGCCCTCTAATCCGTACACTCGATTGCACGCGATGGTCTTTAATAAATCCGAGATGATTTCTGTCCGGGGTGGGGTGGGAGGTTGGGGGGGCAGTAGAATAAATTGGCCAACTGCGCGGAGTAGGTGTTGAAAAGGGAGACGCGATGAAAAATGTCGTTTCTGTAGACGAGGTCCGAAGAGGCTGGGGTATTTTTTCACAACTAATGAACAGGATGACAAATTTCAATTCATCAGAGAAAAAAGCGTTTTGGCCAACGTTGTAAATTAACCGATCCTTCAATCTTTAATCACCCGCCGAAAAGAAAATTCCGTGCGCAGCCCGAGAGGAATAGTAATTAAACTCATCAATTTTAATGTATACGAAAATATAGCGCCAAGGTCACCAAAGGTATTGATAGATGCAAATGGGAAATTTAATTGGTTTTCCTGGTCGAGCCGTGGGAGTCCCCGCATCTGCTTATACTTCCAGCCGAAGCCACCCCAGTCATCTCATTTACCCCGCAAGGAAGAAATTCCTCCGCCCGAACACTGCAACCGCCGAGACTTAATCAATGCAACACTTCCACTTGTAGTGCAGTTATTGTTTCGAATGCAGGGCGGCGCGTTTTCATTTAGCGTAGGGACCAGGATTCATCACTTCCCGCGCCGGCGAGGTGGGCCGCAAACTTGAGGAAGGGATCGAAAGAACTTTGGCGTAAGTCCGCCGCGCCGCCCTCCGAGCTGAAAATAAATTTCAATTTAATTTCATCAGCATGCCGGCCGGAATGTCCGAGGCGTGACACCGAACTTGAGCTGACCAAATTAATCAGCTCGGGAGTGCTTGAAACGTAAATTAATCTTACTTCAAAGAAAAACAAACCGCCATCGCCATGGGCGCAACCCTGCGGAAAATTAAGGCCCGGCCAGGCCGCAGCTCGAGCGGGGGTTGGGGGTGGCTCTCTGGCGAAACGCTCGCGGGATTTGACATTTAAATCTTAGGGTGCGTGCGTTTCCCTGGATCAAAGTCCTATGGAATTCTGCGCTGGACGACTTAGCTTTGACCTAGCAGGTAGGGAGTAGTTCTCGAACTAATCAAATGTCGTTTAGTTTTGCGTAAACCGTTGGCACAATTTGGAAGTGTTCCGCGCACCATTTTTCCTACTGCCGCCCTGAATCGACACGCGCGCCATAATCGCGTCAAGTAGTAGGTGAACGTCGGCCTTAATCAAACGCGTGAGACGACTGAAGGGCAGAACTACAAGGCGGAAACACGAAAGGGCAAAAGAGTGACAGGACGAAAGGACCAAGCGCGAACGGACAAAGAGCGGGAGGATGTGAATACGGAAGGGCCGAAGGGCAAAAGCACAAATGGACAAACAGGCACGTTGTACCTCCTGCGAAACGGTTAAGGCATAATAGAGGCGTCGGGCGGAGTGTCGTAGGCGGCGGCGTTTCCCGTCTATGGACTTTCCGAGCGATGGAATTTCCTGATACCCGGAATCCTTATTGTATTGGGCAAGCGAGATATCAATTATCTCTGTTGACAATTCCCCTCGATCAGTTCTTCCCGTGGAAATAGCTGAATTGGAACGTTCCGCTCGATCGACATCCTAATACGATCCGCCGATTGGATTTTTCAGAGCTATTCCCGCGGCCCCGGACCCTGGGGCGAAGGGACTTCGGGACGGGTGGTTGGCGCGGATTTGTATTCCGGAGGTTGTCAACCCTGAACGCCATAAAGCGGAGTTTCGACGGCAGCGGACTGCCCTTTCGGATCAATTAGATGCCTGGAGGCGACGTCCAGTGGCGCGCGAGTCCTTTTTACGAGTTTAGAATGTGTCATCGTAAATTCAAATTATCCAGAAGTCGGCCCGACGCGACCCTCTGGCCCCCGAGTCCCAGAGCCTGGCCCAACTCGAGTGTCCGCGTCTTAAAACTCGACCAACTTTCCCCCACGAATATTCGATTGTATTTTAATCGGCAAGGCGGAAATCAGTGACCTATACTCCCTTTTTAGTGGCGCAAACGTAAATCATGTCGATTGAAAGGAATCGCTTCGGGGGCGGCCGCGGAGGAGATTTATGGAAGTTGTTGAGTTAATTCATTTTTGTAATTCGCTTTCTTGAACTTGGGGAGGAAGTTTCGGGAATTTTAAAAGGGAAACGAAAAGAAGTCGACTCGCAGGGAAATTCGCCCGCGCCGCAAAAAAGTAGGTCCCTAAAAGGACGTCCATTCGGAACTTTAGAAGAGTTTTGACACAATCCGCCGATACATTCATTTGCAGGCTGTTTACCGTGGAAGTCTCGAACGACCTCCCCCCCGTTCGCCCGCCTCCCCCGCCGGCGACAACTTTTCCTTCCGATCCAACCTATAAATGACTACCGCGGCAATACCGTGTCTCGTACAATCACTTAATTAGGTTGCGCGTTTGCACTTCTCGCCTGCAGACGTGGAAGCGCGTCATTCCTGAAGGAGCGGTACTGATATAGATTACTCTTTACACTCGGGAGGTGGAATGAAAGGATCGCTTACTCGTCTACGACGTACTTGAATGCGCCAAACGTGATCTCAACAAAGACTCCGCGACCTTACCTCTTCCCCATAGAAATCTATTTCCACTCGTGTGCCCAACCAGTGGCGTAATTGGTCTTGTCTTCTGCCTGCGTCGGGTTTTCACGAGATCACCTCCATATTTATAGCCAGTGAGTTTTATAAAACACAGTTTGTATGAGCTTTATAAAACACTGTTCATAGCGAACATTCCAGAGAAAAATGCACGACGGACTACGAAATTCCCCCAACCTCAATGCCCACTTCAATTTGTGTAAGTCGCCAATAAATTGCAAAAAAATAATCAACTTTTGTCTTTCAGAACGGAAATAATCCCGATCGCCCGGCGTTTTGATTTATAACGCCCTTCTGAAAGTAACACATAGTGAAATATTGACTTCCTTTTGAATCCGCTCGCGCACTGACAGAGAACAATCCGTTCCCGGATAGAAATGGTCCAAGGCATCATCGCTTTCCTCCTATCGCACTCTACTAAAACATTATTCCCGCTGCATCCCGCGCGTGCAAGAAAATGCTAGACATACATCTAAATCATTCTCACATGTGCAGATCCTCTAAAGCGTCCGCATGTAAATACATAATTGACCATTTCCGCTTCCAGTTATTTCCGGTCAATCGATTCCGCTCGAGTTGCGCACACAATTTGCAAAAACAATGCCACGGAATAGTTGTTGCTCTTTTTCTGAACGCGTGCAACTCGATATAACGCGCATGGAATTTTAAACGTTCGCGCCCGCAAAACCGAACGCGGAAATCTAATTTGAAATTGACCGCTCGATTTTCCTTCGACCATCATTATTCTATTCTTATTCATGAGGATTATCCTTTATGATGGAAAAGCAACAACGCATCAGTTTTGAGTGCCACGTTTCAATTCGGGCTACCCCAAATCGAGAATACTCGAACATTGGAGACTAAGCACCGTGTGTCTTCATTTACTTTGATTTTTTTATTTCAAAAATTATTAATTATAGTTACGAATTTATCCAATTGAAACGTGCAAATGTCGCACTCCATATTCCGGGATATAAATTCTGACGGGTGCGAAGACAAGGCTCATCTCAGGCTGCCCGTAAACGCTGCGGAGTTACAAGCTTTTGGAACTATGCCACCATATGGCGGAAATCGCACCACGAACGATGCTTTTAGCGTTCGAATTTCCTGCGAAATGCGCCACTTCCTCAAGGGTTAGATGCCCTCACTACCCTGGTAGTTTGAACCTAACCTTGCACTGAGTGTCAATTGCTCACGATATCGCCGCCTCGAATCAAACATACTCCTTTAGAACGACATTTTGAGGAGTGATTAGTGGGGACCGCTTCGAATAACATTCCCATTGTCTAATATCCGGGAGTCCCTGCACCAACTCAATTTGTTTTTCCCCCCCAATCTAACCGTGCAGAGCGCAAGACCAATTGTCCGGTATTTATTCAGCGTGTCGCAGGGAGACCTTTGGCTGAAGTCCAATCTGCGCAGCCAAATGGCTCGAGGCGAAGTTTAATGAAATAATTTAAATAAGCCACACACGCCGCCTCCATAAATCCGAGGCAAATTTTCATACGCCAACTAATCTCCAGGCCATTATGCAAGTTGCGCAAAACAGGTCACTCGGCGTTAATTAAGAAAGTTCCCGGTTGATCATTTCCCGCGTGACGGTGCATTTCCTGGTTTAGTGGAAAGAATCACTTAAATCCTATTTATTGGGAATCTAGTTATACCAGGGCTCAACTAGTCAACGTCCGATTTCGGCGGGCGAATAATTGGATGTGAATCAATATTCAAATCGTACGAATCGAACGTCGGAGAGCGACGACAATTTAAAGAAGACCCTCTCGAGAAGTTCATGAAAGTTCTCTAAAGCAGTAAAGTTCCTTTTGTCTTTCTTAGCTGGTTAAACTTCGTAACCGAAGAGGGCAATACGTCGGCTAGCCCAAAAGCTATTCTCCAGAGCAATCTAGAATTCGAGCACCGTAACCCCTTGAATTTCTTTCCCCCTAATCCAACGTCCCTTGGCGTTTTTAGGCGGGAGCCACGTTGAACTAATTGAAGTCACGACCCATAAGACAAACATCTAGTTTATTTCCCAGGAAGCCACAATAACAGTTAATGTAAAACCGAATACGTCACGGGACAACCGAAGCGTATACGCTTTGGGGACGACTATTGATCCGAATTCTTTTTTCCGTCGGATGAGGCGATTATAATGAGAATAATAAAACTACGCCTATACGCTATACTCAAATTGTTTGTTATAATCTTCAAGAGGATTTTTCACTCAAAGAGAGACTTTTTCTCAACTTCAAACGAAAGAACGCCCGCGCATTGCTTGCGCCCAAGGCCGATGTCGCAGATGACTGCCTCGCCTAAAATCACCGCCAAATTTAGGGCCCGTCGGGGAAATATCCACGCGGATTTGTTTGTTCATTTTGCGTGTAACGCTTAAAAATGCGCCCGCCCGAAATCCCCGACTAGGCGCACTAAGCGAGTGTTTGTTCAGGCCGGGGGAAATATTTGTTAATTTAAGTTGGCATTAAACTTTGATGACAATATTAAACAGAGGGCGACCCTCAAAGCCGAAGGTGAAATGAAGAGTAAATAATTGTTCCCCGCTGAAAGTGTTGACTTTGGGAGTAAAGTGCTTTCGGTATCGATGCCTGGACATAAGGCAAATTATTTTCTGGATCGTATATATTCCGTGTTCGAAATTTCCCCCTTCGATTCATCGTTTTCTACCAGATCACCAGAAAATCACTTGGTAATCACTCTTGGTAATTTTTCAAAAATTAAAAAAATTGGAGCAAGTACACATATATACGTAGGAATTGTTGCGCAAATGAAAAGAATCGTAGAATTAAACGCGGAATAATGAAAAATAGACCATATATAGGATGTACTCTAGTGAGAAAGGCCGCCGTAAAGCCGGGGTTACGTTCGTCGGAGCGAGGAGTAACGGAACGTAACGGGATGTAACGGGAAAGTGTAACACACTGCTATATGGAAGCGTCATCCGCGCTCAAGATACCTGCGGGGGAAACGAGAGTGCTCGGACAGAGACTCTCCCGGGAATAATCACGGTCGCTTATGTAGGCGGAATTTCAATTGAAATCACCTCCATTGTGGCGATTTGCACCCCGCGATGTCACCACGTAATAAAGGGTGCCGTTTCTCATCGCGCAGGCGTTCGAGCGAATAATTTGCAGCGGGAGCGCCGGAAACGATTGATGAGAGTCGAACTTTAATTCCTGCAAGTATTTACACCGTTTCGGTACAAATGGACGGGGAATGCTCAACGGGAATTCCGGACTGCCGCAAGTATGTGCAGCTCGTTCCGAAGTGTTTGACAGCTTATTCCTAGCGGAGCGGAGGGAAAAGAATACGTCATTTTGATTCGGCACGTTCGGCGGTATCATTACTTCCGCATTACGATTGAATTTCGCACGTACGAGGTGGTGGTTTCAACTGAACTTGTCGATAAACCGGTGCGATCCGCGTTGGAACCACCACCTAATACGCGGGAAACTTCCCGACCATTTTTGAGTTGGTAGAGCTGGACGAAAATATTAAAGCCCTAGCAACTCTAGGATTATATGAGATCTACGGGCCAGCGCAGGGATCTAATACATTATAGTAATAGATCCATGGGCCAGTGGCGGATTAGGCGTGTCAGTTGCAATCTACTCAGGAAACACAAACAATGGGGATCACCTGGTACATGCGCGGGGACTGGGCCGAGGTGCAACAAAAACTTTAAACTGCTTTTGATACACAAAGGAAGCGCCTCATTGTTCCCTATAAAATACAACCGCCTCGCTGGATATTGATAGGGTTGTGTACTTTATGATCGGCGGGAAATTATCCAATTCTCCTCGTCTCCATGAAGCTGCTTTTTAAAGCGAGCGGGGAGTTTTCCCTCCCGAGACAATGGAAATTTGATAATCAATGTCCTTGCGGTTGGAGCGACGTTCCTCCTAAACTTCAAAACAATTTAAAGGTGTTAAGTTTATCGTCCATCAATCGTTCCTTCTTCCTTCCACGAAGTAATTTGTTAATACATGCATTAAGCACTGCTGAAAAAGTCCAGCGAACATGCGGCATTTAATGCGAAGCGCCCCAACCACGTTCCATTTTTTCCTCTCATGCGAGAGAGCAGCGTTTTAATTTTGAAATGCAAAAAAGCATCCTGCTTATGAGTGATTTCGCTTCAACAGCAACTACGTCGTCCGAATACCGAGAATTTCATTATTAAAAATAAGTCAATGCGCTTATGAAAAAAAGCGCGTTTTGAACTTCCGCGCCGCATTATTCAAAAACGCGATGGCTGCGTTGAAATCGCCATTTCAATAGCGACGCGGGCAGGCGAATCCGTTGTGGGCTTCGCGGAATCGCCGCGCCGCGATTCGAAAAAGGGAATCCTAGCGTGTAATTAATTAGTTTTACATGAAATTTTTATATTAAAATTCGCCCCTCCCGGCGCTCATTCATATTCATAACCAGCCACTAAATAATCGCGGGGCGGATGGGGGAAATTCGAGGATTAGATTATTTTTTATGACATGGTCGTGCTCCGCTTCCCGCCCGTCGATTTGCAATGTTATGTGGTCCGCCTATAAAACCAACAAGCACAAGGCTAATCCCCTTTCTGTTGTAAAGTGGACCGGAAAACTGAGGCACGGCGCTATCTCTCGCGCTGAAAACGCTGCATCTCCCCCGGAATAAAAATATTGCGGAGCGCCCCGCACACGCGAATTATTCAGACGTTTAATCAGTCCAATCATATTATCGTAATTGAATCGGAACGTACGCTCGGCAGAGACGCAGCTAATTTGCTGGGAGGCCGATTGTGTTTCAAACGGAGTTCTCGTTGTTAATGCGACACGCGTGCACTTCTCGAGCGGTGTTTTCGTTATCTCTCTCGAATATGACGAAGGCCGAGAGTGATCCGTTTTTAATTGATCGAACAAAAAAAAGCAATCTATCGTATTTCTCTTTACAGGATATCGGTGATATTCAGGGTGAGGTCGGCCAAAGCCGTCAAAATCACCGACATGAACCTGCTGAAGCGATTAGGCGTCATCTTAGCAATTTTCACAGTCTTCTTGGTGATTAGAACTCTAGTGGCGCCGCCTGTAGTGATAGTCGGGAGGACAGCGGAGGATCTGAAGGCGTACCTCTGCAGAACTGATTGGTGGGACCATTCGTTTTCTGGACGTAAGTATCCGCAATTTTTCCTCTGAAATGAATGTGCGCACTCTCGCACGACAGCCTTTTCGAGAGTACGGTAATTGAATTTCCGCGTTGAAGTGATGAATTATTGCGAGCGGCGGTATTGTTTAGGCATGGACAATTTCGAAAATATCGGCGCGGAAAATCGAAAATGACGTCGCATTCCCGAACCGATAAATCACCCTCCAACAGGTTAATTACACTCCACCCGATGAAACGGAACCGGCCATATATGCAATGTCGCGCGCCACACTCACAAACAGCTGATGCAAATTGGTGTTCTTGAAACGATTCCAACCTGCTATAACAAAGGCTCGTTTTGCAATTACGGCCGCTTTGATTATTTATCGCGCGAGCAAATGCCTGCAAACCTTCGTTATTCCTCGTACATGGAGGGCGCAATTCGTCTGATTTACGCGGATGCCGAACAAAAACGGAAATTACCCTCTGTTTACAGTTTGGTTTATATGGAGGATGCGAATTGTAGCGGCGAACGTCATCGCCGAAATTAATTCGCCGGATCGCTGATTGAACTAAGCGCGGGGTGTGTACTATCGATGTATAACTACGAGTTGACGGTCAATATGAGAATTAGTTCTCGCCTATGCCCCCCCAGTGTAAATCCTTATGAGAATTTGGTCCAGAACCCTAATAGCTACAAAACGAAGTCTTAAAAAGAGTATATCATATTCGTCATGCTGTATGTTTTGTAATGTTGCTAGTTTTACCTTTCACCCACTAAATAGCGCACCGTTATCCTCTACACAAAGCACCCAACAGTGCATGTTCTCCACCAACAGCCGGTTAATTTCTATGGAAATTATGAGCCACTCGCCCGCAGGCTCTAATAAAATTTTCCCTACGAATACACTATTAAAATTCATAAGAAGCGATTATTGTGAGAATACTGGCACGTGGAGCGGAGGCAAGAATTGCGTGCGGCACTATTATCAAACCATTAAGTTACAAAACTCCAGGTCCTTGAGTAATCGGATCGAAATTCGTTTAACAAATATTCTTTGAACGAACTCACAACACCACTAAGCATTATGGTCTCCCGCGCTCATTTCTAATCTGCTGCACTCCATAATCTGAGGTTGGCCACTCGAAGGTTAATTGGAATAACGCCTCGCGCTAACTGGAACCTGAGGCTCGTGCGGCTTCTGCAACTGCGTTTCATTTTCTCCATTTCGGGCAATTACTGAAATTAACGTTCAACCCAATAAGCGGGGCGGAAAATGCAAGTTCGCAGAGCTCCGTGGCCGCAATTCTGATTAAGTTGATATTAAACGGACAAAAACGCGACGAATGCTCCTCCTATTTAATTAATAATATAACGGTAGTAATGCTTTTATTCCGCTCCAGGGCTCTGTCCGAAACATTCAAAGAACCTTTTTTTACGCCGCGCATTGAACGCGCCGCCGCGTTCCGTATGAAAGCATAGAAATTTTGCCAATTATCCGCCTGAATGGGGAGGGCCGTCTGTGAAAATGGGATTCCGTGTGCGTATTAGTGTGGATATTTTTACGTCCACTCCTTTTTCGGCGGTTATTATCTTCCTGGTCCTCTGCCTGCGCCTAATGTCAAACTGCCTGCTTGCAATACGTGGGTAGCCGGGGGTCGGGGAAGGGCCTGAGTCGGCACGGGGCGCCCATTATTTTTTCGGCTCGAATCAAAGGGCGAATCGTAATGATCCGATTCGAGTCGGCGCTACAGCCGTAATGTTGCATAATTTCCCTCGTTATTGCCGAGGGCTACATCTTTATACGCTTGTTTCTGCTAGGCGAAGTTTCTAAAGAGTATTTGTCGTTTTTCGTATTGCAGTAGGTTACTGTATGTGCTGTAAATTACTGTAGGTTACTCTAATTTACTGTAAGTTACTGTAGGTTGCTTTAGGTTACTGTAAGCCGGCGCACGGCAGTCGATGCCGGCCGGGGGCAAGAAAACTACAACTAACTTGAGGGTACACCTAATCTTCGGGTCGCACCGCAACGTCGTAATTCGGGGGCCACAGCAATATCTCGCTCAGTCGAGTTTAATTTGAATATATTTAGGGGTAAAGTTCGGATTAAAACTTGAGCCGCCCGGTCGTTCGGAGGTGCCGTTTTTGAGAATCGCGTGTGGCGAGGGAACGGCTATTTGTTATGCGGGAGGATCCGACTTCCGCGCTCCATTATCCGACCCACATTCACGGCAAAGAAAACTCCCCCACAACGGGACTACAAAGCGTGCAGCGCGCGGCGCGTCCTCCACTAGAAATCTTGTTTAATTATTTAGTGGCGTAGTAGCACTTAGGAATTCTGAGCAATAAAACCCGGCAGTAAAGAAACCGTTGGCAGTGAGTTGTAACGGTCGTTTAAACTACTCAACTATGTTCGGAAGGCAGGCACTCCTTAATGCTAAACATAAGCCAGGGATATGCATACTTCTCGGGACGGATCTCGTATTTCATCCTTATGGACTTCTTCGTCCTCCCATTTGCACTTTCGCCTGCTTTTGCTTTCGCGTCCGCCCCCCTCATCACTGGGCCTCTGTCTATTACCTTTGATTATTATACTTTTCAAAACGAAGTTTTTAAAGAGCATTATACTCTTCAAAACTAAGTTTTCGAAAGGTTTTAAAAGTATTTGTTCCGTTTTAATTTTACCTAAAATAAAACAAATTTTGCGATATCAGTTCATCGATTCAATAAGGGTAATTGAAACTCCTGCAACGCAATTCCCATTCACCGCTAGGCCTTCGTTGACATTTATTCAACCTTATCTGACAGTGAACCGCAACAATACCCGAAACCACGAATCGAACGCTAATTGGTTTTGTAATTGCCGACACAATGTGATCGAACAACTATAGTAATTTCAATGGCAATTTTAACTGACCTGTTTTCCAACGTTATGCAAACAATCACTCAAAGTGGCAGAATTAAGTTCACGCTGTGGTGCCAAAGCGCACAGGAAAAGCGGTTGTGTTTCATCGACTGACGTCACTCGGCTCGCCGTAATGGAACCGATTTCGAGGAAAACGCTTCATTTTCACGTGGTGTGTCAAAAATGCGGCAAATGCAGAAATAAAAATCGACCACTCTTATTTACGTTCAAATAAACAAACTTCGTTTCGAAGAGTATAAAAGCAGGAAGAACAGCCGAAAAATTCTCCATTGCTTGAAGAGTGACGCGACACCTCCCTTTTCCCGAAGTCCATTTCTCATCCTACATCCACATATCCTTTTCCCGTCTCGAATTCACACGACCCGGAGATGAAACAAGCCCCACGTCAGGGAGAAAAGTCCACGGAATATCGAATTTCTATAATTGATATGGAATGAAGGTTTATGTTTTCGCCGAACCCTATTAATGTCCACACTTGAGTGCTCACTCTTCGACGCGAGTTTTTCGTTTCCCCTATTCGCAGCCCATCTGTGGTTTTCTATTTTTTAATCAATGATGTTTTACTACGCGAATTTCTCCCAATTTTATCTTCGCAAAACGTGCCGGCGTAATTCGGCTAGATGAAACAGCCATTTCCCAAGCAGCTTTTCCAATAAGATTCCGACACACCGCCTCCCCGTCTGTTGCACAGGGATAAACCCCGGCCGCCCACTATTCCCCGGGAATTGAATCTACGCGGTTGCTGGTTGACGCAAACCGTTTCTTAATTTAACCTGCTGGGCGGCCGCAGAATTGATAGGGTCGGAAGTGCGGATTGGAAGTTTTCGAACGCGCCAGCTCCGACCCTTCTCCCGTCTGAACGGACGTTCTCCGGTGGACCCCCGAGGACCCGGACACTTGTTGGCTCAAGGAAAACAAAGAATCACGTTCCTGGAAGCCCTCCAATTTAATCTGTACCTCTGGATGCGTGTTCAGTAAACCGGTGGACGTCCTGTGATTTGTTGGCGGTTTTTCGGACAGTGCAGTGGGGCCCATGCTGATCGATGATGCTAAGTAGCGGATGAGAGTACATGTGCTATTTCTTCGAGTCAAATTGACTGGAATTCTATTGTGGTACTCTGATCCATGTTTCTCCGACTGTTCTGACTGGTGGGCCGCAATCTCCTGCGCCTTTTCCTTGACTTTCAATAAATTTTAATAAATTAACGGTAAATGTAATGGTAATGGAAATAGTAATGGAAAAGGTAATGGTAATGGTTAGAAGGAGTAAAAAATGATCCAAGTATGAATACAGCATTTCGAAATGCAGACAAGACAATTTGAACAAAGTATCCAAACAGCGAGAATCGGTTTTAGGAATAAAGCCTACCCACGCCAAAACTAGGAATGTAAAGCATTGCCGTAATAAAACGCGTACTAACAAAAGTGTCAGGTCCTTCCCGTGGCAACATATCCTTAGAATCCGGGTTATTTCGATGCATCGATCATAAAGGAGGAACACGCACGTTCCGGTCGTAACGCCCGGAATACTAAGAGGGTAGGCGATAAATACACAAGAGAATATGGGCAATACGTTCGCGTTTTATTCCATATTTCGGTGAGCAGCTTGCATGTAAAATGTAGCGAGCAGTTTATATCTAAATAATGCGGTGCCCATAAATGGGAACTTCTGTGGGTGGAAAAGTTGAGTTGCGGCTGTGATAATCAAGTAATATAAAAAATAACTAGCGGAAATAAATGAGGGAAACAATGAACTTTCCATCACGCCCTTACAGGGGAACAAACACTGGGGTGAAGAACTTTCCCGGATTACAGATCCGTTTATAACTGCAGATAATCCTCGAGTTATGGTAAAAACTTCTGGCGTTTTGGGGGAATTTCAGTTCGAAAAGCGATCGGGTTATTGCGGGCTTACCCTTTGGATTACCCGGCTTTTTCCACTCGAGTCCTCAGTTTGAGCGGCGCTCGTCCATCGAGGGCGGTGTCGTCTCGACTTACAATACCAGCAACCAAATCAATTTCGGCTAGCAAATAACGCGGAAGTTATTTATCGGCGTTTACACATCGTGCACAGTTTAGGTACTTCGTCGCGCCGCTTTGGATTTCCTCTGGAAAGTGTCGCACTTACTTTGATGGATGATCCAACCGAATTTTATATTCGGAATTCCCGCTCATGCGAGGAAACGAACGTGGAGTGCCCCTCACTCCCGCAGCCCGCATGAATTATGGCGGG
The DNA here is from genome assembly GCA_033557855.1 of Hydrochus callosus. NCBI lineage: Eukaryota > Metazoa > Arthropoda > Insecta > Coleoptera > Hydrochidae > Hydrochus > Hydrochus callosus. The sequence goes on along the minus strand of JAUIMY010000022.1, from coordinate 105,595 downwards.
TATATTACCCGGTGTATTGGGTTCTTCGGGTGTTATCGCAACAGGGTGACAAAAATTTTCGCGACAACGTAATTGCTGATCGGAAGGAGGAACAATTCATAAGGATTTGAATTTGAATGCGCGTGTAAACGTAGCCTCCGCGCTTCTAATGCATTGTAACCTCAACAATACTCGGGTGTGGAGGAATTCCAACGCAAAGCTTGAATGGCAGAAATGTTATTACCCGTTAGAAAATTTACAACAAGCCGTACAACTTTATCGCAGTCTTCCCATGAAGCTCATCGGCGGTACAGTCGATCCCCGACTCGTAAAAGGAATTGGCCTTGAAAGATTGGAAAATTTTCAGAGGCGACGTCGAATTGAATCGACTCGACACGCATCGCCCGTCAGTATTTTTGAGTTTACGGCTTTATTGAGCGCCCACACCCCCAACAGCCGAAATAGATGTACGTATAAACTCCTTCGCCGTTTTGTCTTTCCGCGTTTTGCAGGAAAACAGCGCGCGATATTGAAAGCTCCCCTGTTCCGTTTGATTTCATCGTTGGTCGTTTCGCCACTCATGTCACATACAGGAAATTCGGCACTTTATTTGCTCTTTCCGCATTCCGCGCTCCACACCCAACCCATCAACCCCCACCACCCCCAACCCCCCAGGAAATTGACGCGGTATACCCGAAAAGAATAGAAACAAGACAGCTGCGCCTAATTCCCTCCCTCGAGTTTTCCCGCTTGAGGTAGTTGCCACGGAGACGACTATTGGAGGAGTTAAACCACATTAGCGTCGAGGGAACTCGAAGTGTCATGTTATGCGTTTTGTAGCGTTGTGTTTTTGTTTCCTTACCCAGACCAACCGACACCTGCCGCTGAGGAAAAGCTGCGCAGCGGACGGCAATGCCAAACCCCTCTACTACTTGCGCTAGATTCAAGGTCACCGGCAAGGCTCGACTGTGAGGACTGCACATTCTAGATTCTAGCTGCAAACTCCTGAAAAGAATAAAACAGACCTTCCGATGTGCAATATTTCGCGTTCCCTCTGAATCCGCTCCGAAAAGGCCACCCCCCCATCATAAACATCCACGTAATCATAGCGGCAGCGAGTGGTGAATGGGGTTGGCGAACGGTCCGTGCGATCTCCGAAAGAAGAGCACCCCTCCCTCTCCCGGAAGGGGTGACTTTCGCGCTATAGCGCTCCAACTGGAGAAATATATTAATTTTGATTTTCCCCTTTTACAGTGGAAGTCATCTTCCTGGTGTGGGGAATAAGGCTGTGCATTGTGGTGAGGAAGGCTCCCTCGGAATTCAACGAGAGCCGCTTTATTTCCATGGCTATATACAACGAATTCCTGCTCTCGCTCTTCCTCAACATCTCGATGTGAGTAGCTTGACCTACATTAAAGATTTAATTAAGAGTTAATTGGGACGCGTCCCAGGGACATTTTTTCGCTCGCGGAGCCGCCTCTACAATTTCTATGGCGATGGGCTGTTTTGATTCTGCGTCCCCACCAATTTCACGTTCCCCTCGGCCTCGCATTTTCCGATACAACTTAGCATAGCATAGTGGAGGGATTCATCAGTGGAAGAATATTTTATTTCAAAATTGTTTTTCATCACAAAATAACCCAATACCACTGCAAGTGCAGGGGACCGCGACCGCCGGGTGAGTGACGAGTGTGTGCCAGGGTGGTGCGTGCCTAGTGCCTAGTGTGTGCCAGGCGCGTGCCAGGTTTGCGCTAGCTCGCCTATTCTTCGATCTGCGGGCTGGATGTAGCGAGGACCGCTGCAACAAGAGGATGCAATTGATGAATAATTTCCCGTTGAAATTTGATTGCATCCGTCCGTGTTTACCCCGCCGTTTTGATCTGTCCTGATGTTTGACGCGTGGATGAGTGTTTGCTTGCACTCAACGGTAATCGTTTATTTATGGAACTAATCCGCATGTACGGTCTCTGCCATCCACTATAAAGATGGAAACGCATTCGGACGTTATGTAATCACGAAAATGAATCACTAATGTCAATATAATCGAAAGGTTGTTAGTGGAATGCAGGGAAATTGCGTTCGCATCGGACAGCTCCCATTGAACAAATGTCCCATCCCTATCAGCTCCACAGAACCTCAACCAAGGCGAACCGATCCCATTAGCACCGCAAAATGGATAGGACCATACGCAGATTTCACCCCAAAGCAAAGAAGGTAACAAAACCCAACCCGGCGGTCGGCGATCCAATCGCCTCGAACTTTAATATTTGCCATTTACTGTTCATTACCGGTATCCAGCGGCTGCATATTCGTGGAAGTCCTGCTAACGCTCAGGACGTAGAAAAAGGAAAATGCAATTACCGCAGCTTATCGCATGCCAGGGACTGCTGTTACTGATTTTATTGGCACGCCAGATAGGTCCCTCCGCCGGTAATTACTTCCAGATAACGGTAACGGTGCAAGCGGGAAGATCGATCATTCAGGATAATTTCGGAATGCCAAAGGGGCCTCGGTCCGGATTGCGTTGAAACAAAATAGCCCGATCAAAAACGGACGGCAATTAGCTCTAAAATATAATTAACGAAACTGCAATGATTCGCAATGCGATTGTTCCTAATTCCCATTCACGAATCAAACGTTATTTTTCCGCAGTTTTATGCACAAAAATTTGCATAAACTCTCGAGATATTATTCATCACATACTTCCCCATTTCCTGCAAAGGGCGAGCATCCGGCTAGTGAACGTTTTCAATTTCAATTGCATTGTGTTACTAAGGGAAACCGTATTCCAGATAACGTAGAACAAAGGAATGTTTACTCTACTTTAGTTCTAGGTTCCTTTGCAACAGTGCACTTTGATTTCCACAATATGCGACTAGCGTGGGATGTTTAAGTATTAACGTGCTAAGGTATTGCGCATTCTTTTCGCGTGAGCGGAAATTTCCTGTTTATATCCTTTGGAGCATTTCCACTGTTTACTGTAAACACCACCTAACTGCAAACGCAGGAACAACGCAAGTGCTTTTGCATCGCAATTAGGAGGTATTTATAGTAGCAGTCGATATACGTACATCGTGCTCCAAGCTTCCGGGTTCGGAGAATTACGGCTTCATTATTAAAAAAAAATCAACTTTAATAACACCACCTAGACACTGTAAATCTTCTGAAGTGCTGATGATATTCCCAGCAGTACCTACGTCACTGGTCTCCGACCAATAGCGGGCCCGCTCCGCCAGTGACGGCCAATCGGAGTTGCCGTGACGGTTCAGTGACGTCGACCGACCAATAGCGGGCCCGCTCGGCCAGTGACGACCAATCGGAGTTACCGCGACGGTTCAGTGACGTCGGCCGACCAATCGCGGGCGGCTTTACGGTTTCGCGAACACCAAATTTAGTATAAAAGGCTCCACTTTGGCCTTCTCAACTCATTCTAAAGTGATCTTCCAGTGTTTGAAGTGTATTGAGGTGAAGGTTCCGAGAGTTTCTTCAGGTTGTGTCGAGTGATCAAAGTGAAGGTTGTAAGTGCTTTGGTTGAATTGAGTGATTCAGTGGTTTTAGAAGTGAAAATTGCCAGTGGTTTTAGGAGTGAAAATTGCCAGTGGTTTTAGGAGTGAAAATTGTGAGTGATTTAGTTGGTTGTAGAAGTGTTTCTTTGGTTGAACACGTGAATCAAGTGAAGTTTCTTGGTATTGTTTCCTTCGAATTTCTTCCAACGATGTATCAACTCCTGCCAGCGTCTCTCTACGAAGCAACCCCGGAAGTACTGTCAACGCTTCCAGTGGAAATCTCCGCCCTGATACTGCGCTACTTAGACGGCCCTTCCTTGCTTAGGGCTGCCATGGCAAGCCGGAGTTTGGCGAGCGTTGTTAGAGGAGACTCCGTCCTCAAGGCGAGATTTCGGGAGCAAGTTTTAGAAGAAAAGAAGAAGAGGAAGATGCACTTTTTGAACCCGGCTTTAGGAGTTGAAGTGACCAGGATCGGCCCTGGTGGGATCTTCAGGGGAAACGCACAGAAGACAGTCACCACTAGGAGGGACGTTAAATTCGACTTGCCTGGCTTAGGCAGGAAGAAAAAGAAGGATGAGCTGAAGAAGACGGGAAAAGTGTCCGCTAGTGGAAGAGCGTCCAGAGTGATTAGACTGTAGAATTGTAATTGTAATTGTTTAGGTTAGACGAGTAATCGAACGATTACAATTTTGAATAATGTTCTGAAATGTATGACTAATAAAAATTTTTATTGACTAGCCTTGCAATGATTCAGAATGCAATGTTCCTAGTTCCTAAGAAGAATTGCATTCATGCATCAAAGCAAAATTGTTTAAAAGATTTGAAATTAATAAAAAGAACGAACTCAACAAATTTAATTCTCCATTTGCGAACATGTCACGTAAGATTTAACTATAATAATACTCTCCAAGACGACGTTTTCAAAAGACTGTATGGTTTATAAGATTGAAAATATTCATTACCAGCATTTTAATTTTCTGAAATGCTCATAATGGTCGGGTGAATTCTGCAGAAAGCAGCAAACATCCCTAAAGCGACTGCACTTGGACTTAATTTTGGCGGAGAACCGCAACAAGGGTCGAGGAGGGCGAAATTGCGACGCTTGTTCGGTCCGGGGTTGATTGTATTATGGGGGTTTTATACGTGGCATTACTGGGGTTGTAGGACACCGAAAAGCAATCAAAAAAGAATCGCGCTGCAGCAATTAATAAGTGAGTTAATGCGGGCATTAAAGCGGATTAGGAATCATTTAAAAAGCCCGAATTACCGCATAAATCTAAATACCATTCGTTCGGAACAGTTTGCGGCGCCGGTTAGTCGGTAAGCTTTTAAATTAGGGAATCAAAAACAAGCGGGAGCTATACGTAACGCGGACTCGCGTTCGGTGGGGATGTGATGGTTCGGGGTGGAATTCAGGTTCAGTAAACTTACGTGATGAGATTATCTCGAGATTACATAATCGCGCTGTTATTAAACCTACAAGGCATACTGAGACGTGGCACGTGAAGTCCTAATTATGCTGCGATAATGCCAGGAGCCAATGGCGCAATTATTGATTCGTTAAGGTGGATATTCATTCATAATGTAGATACACATTGATAATGTAGGTATGCATAGTGTAGATGTAAATCCGTAAAGCAAATATGAATTCATGTTGTGAATGGAAATTCTTAATGTAGATATAAATTCATGATGCGATAAACATATTGTGGATAGAATTTCATTCACGTAGAAATAAATTCATAACGTAGAAATAAATTCATAACGTAGAAATAAACTCATATTGTGGATGTAAATTCATAAAGTGGATACAAAACCGCCTTGAAGAAAACTGTTCCAAAGCAATATCAATTCGCATTGGCAGTGAAATAGAGTTACGTGAAAGTGGGCGCTGAAAGTTGTTAGCAATTCGTTTCGTCCGTATGCGATAACTTACGTGTGATTTCATTCGCAACTCCGGAATGATCGTGTGCAGCTCACAGCACCTATTGTAGTCGAGGACGGAAATGAAACATCGACTGCATCTGGTGAATTAATTCCCAACACGTGTTGTGGATAAAAGTAGGAATGATAGGTGCACAGGCTGCTCCTGAACATTTGTGACCAGCACAATGCCAACACGAAGGAATAATGTACAAAACAATTCGTTCATACGAGGGAGGATTTCTGCAAGAATTATGCAATGCGATGTGTGGTAGATGTTTATTCATTCCGGCCATATTCAAAGAGGCTCGGTCTAATCCCCACCTTATTATTCCAGGTTATTCCTGCAAAAACCGGCGAACCCCGATTTGCTCTACATAATCTTCTTCTGCCACACTCAACTCACCGTTACGCTGTTGCTGTGTCTAATTTTCGGAAGCAAGGTAAGATTTACAGGCGGGAAGGGCGTTTCATTAAATCGGAGGATTTAGCGAGTCTGCTAGGGAGCCGGATTTTATATTCGGATCCTCCTCTTTACCATAGGGCGCCCCGTTTTTTTCCGGCTAGCTGCCGGTTTTGTTCGTGACTTGGGGAACGAATGACTGCTGGCATATTGATATAACGCTTCTTGGGGGACCTACACTCGACAACGCCGGAATATTTTCTTTCGCGGGACATTGTTTTCTCTGCGCTCTGAATATTTAACGGACTTCTTTCTTGTCAGTCATCACCGACGAAATACGGCGCCAAATCTCACTTCACCACTCCCAAGTGTGCGCTTTCGTACCTACAAATTTTTGTTCAACGCGCAACGAGAATTCTCGGCTCAAGGATAAAATGCGATTCGGCAACAGGGTTGTGAATCCATCAACTCGGATTTGGCGACATCACGCTTCAATGACATCTGTCACACATCCGTTACATACCTCTCATATGCCTGTCGCACACCTAGCACACGATGGGCGAATACGATTAAAAATCCGCCACAGCTCGATCAAGTAGGCGATAATTAGAGAGGATATCGAATTTGAAAATGTCACTTTATTAATTTGTCGCGTCGAGGGGGAGATGGTGGGTCTGAGTGAGGGGGGGAGGGGCGATGAAAAGGGAGACAAAATTACATCTGTCGTCTCGTCCGCAAGTCTGACATGTTTCCCGCGGAGATTGAATTATTTTCCGATTTTCCACTCCGAAGTTCAAGTAATCGCGAAACTAAAAAGAAATCTCATTCCGCGATTTCTGCAAACACGCCCTCTTATCGCGTTTTTCTTTCATCCCGAGACATTCCAGGCCACCTACGCCCCAAAATCTGACGTTCTTGTCAGTGAAACGAATCACGCCCTCTTCCATCTTTCATTTCCCGCCTCCCCCTCACCTCTCCTCTCCCTAAACCACCCTCCATGGGCGGAGGCTGTTTTTTCCGAAGGGGGGACCTTGGGAAAAACACGGCGGTTCTGGAGATACCCTGAAAACAGTGGCGACCGTTTCAATTTTCCATTTTATATATCTGCAGGGGGTCAAGTGACCCTCGGGGCCAGGCCGCAGAGAGGACCGAATTCAATAGGACCTACGGCATATAAATTATTAATAAATTCGGAATATCTTTAATGCATAAAATAACTTTACTTCGGCGGGTCGAGCTATCGTTTGGGAACAGTTTGCGCTCCTTCGCTCGAGAAATTGTTTCGTTTGAGGGAGAGCCGCTGCGAAATTTCCTACCAGCGTTCAGCCCTTGTGAGGATAAACAAACCTTTCGGGGCAAACACCTCACTTAACTTACGTTTTCTTCGAAGTTATGTAAAGAAACTGGTTTTGGCGAAAAATATTTTGCTGCTGCAAAAAATCTAATATGGAATTAGATGGTCCTTGCTACCATTAAAACAATCAAACTACACATTACCATTTTTCCATTGAGTTATCGATCGCGGGTGTGAAATACCTTTCCCATTGATGTAGGCATCGAACACATAAGTTTGGACGCGACGCGTTTTTCGGTGTGGAGGGGGTGAAGTCGTTTGGGGAAAAAAAGGTAATATCTCAGAGTATGGGCCTGTGGTCTGTGGTGATATCTAATGAAAATTCCTCTCGAAATTTAATTGAATTCGCGTTGGCTTGATGGATCTTTGCTTTCATACGGAGCAAAAGTAATGATGCGAATAGAGAGGACCGAGGCATACCACATTCTCCGCTAAGTGAAATCGAACTTCTATTCCGCCAGCACACGCACTCGCTTAGGATTCAAAATTGTAATAATTCACGTAGGACTTTTTTTATTTCTAATAGAAAATTATTTATTTTCAGTAGATCGTCTCCTAATTATTCTTTCCGCTGAGTGAGGGGTGGATAGGGGTCTCGGCAGATTCGTCGTGTTGATCAATGCTACCGGACACTTTCCATTTCAGGCTTACATGGTCTACAAAGGGCACGATCGGAGCGAGGACAGCTCGGGCGTGTCGAAAACCCAAACATCGAAATTCTTAGCGAAAGGGAAACCAGGCAATTCCCAGTACACCAGCACGAACTCCTCAGTCACCGGGATTGATTCCAAACTGACTGAGCAGGACGTGCAGGAGGAGTTCTTGAGACTGTACACTCAGCTGGAACTGCTCAAGGAGAAGAACATGCGATTCGGGAACAGGCACCTTGCGTCCAAAATACTCGCGATGCAGGACGCCGCGAGCCGGCACGACCACGATCAGGCCGCCTGCGTCGCCAAGAAGACATGCAAGCTCAACAATATGATATGCATGGTGAGATTGGTTTCTTTATTATTTTGTTGGGGGTATAGTTGAATCTTTCGGTTCCGGACTTTCTCTCGCGTTAAATTGTGCTCATCAATTAGTTTGAAGTAGCATCAACTAGTATGTGGTTATACCAACTAGTATGCAGTGCTATCAATTAGTATGAGTTAGTATTCATTAGCAAGAGGTGGTATCAACTAGTATGATGTAGTATGAAGTAGCATTAACTAGTATGATGTAGTTTCAATTAATATGAAGTAGTATTAATTAGTATGGAGTAGTATTAACTAGTATGAAGTAGTATGAATTAGTATGGAATAGTATTAATTAGTATGAAGTAGTATTAATTAGTACGAAGTACTATTAATTAGTATGAATCCGTATCCGTTAGTATGAGTTAGTATCTGGTTAGTATCAGAATGAATTGCAGGTCACCGATCAACTAGTTTGCTCCGCGATAGTTCCTCAAGAAGAGGAGGAGGACGCGGCGGCTGCCGCCGAAGCTGCTGCGGCAGCCGCTCCTCCCAGCAAAACGAAGAGACAGAGTGTTTCTTTTGCTCAAACGAGTATAGTAAACGGGGAGGGCAACTGCGGGTTGAAGGAGGAAGAGAGCAGTGCAATCGACGACATCTCCGAGTCCCCTCACTCCGAGCGAGGGGACCACGAGAATCCTTCCGGGGGAAACGAAGACTCCTCCTTCGAGCTTAATAGTAGAGACGAGAGGTCCTGCGGGTCTACAGGGAGCCGCAATGGGCGACTGCTCAAGTCCGGGCACGCCAGGACGCATACGATCGTCATAAATCTGGACGACAAGACCCGATTCACTGAGGAAGTGACTGTGTAGTGTGTTCTGTTGAATGGAAGTGAAATTGTTGTACTTTGTTGAAGAAAGAGCCCGGCGGTGATCCAACTTGCTCGAAAATTAGAGATCTTGCGTTAGAAGTGCCAGTTGTGGAAACTCGGCAGGAGACTTCAGAATGGACGAAACTCCCAAATGGAAAGTCTTCTCAGGAAACTCCAGAACGGAAAAGTCTTCACAAAGACAAGAAGACACTTCTCAAGCAATTATTTTACTCAAAGTACAGCCAGTGAGTATAATACTCCACGAGTACTATACTCACTGATTCAATAACTTGGAGGTGCAGAAAGGATGTTCCAATTCCCACCGAGAAACGTGGCTCTTGCGACATCCGCTTCTGCGAATTCGAACGTTTTCGAAAACCAGAGCCCCTTCGAAGGCGTTCGAGCGTTAGCGCGAGCAAGTTCGGTCCGGCCGAAGAAAATCCCTAGCTTAGCCGACGATGTAATGTTCCAAGCTATCTTCCAAAAGAGAGAGATGTGTCATTCCGAATCGAGACATATCATGTAACATTTCGTGTTTTATTTTCGGATCCGCATCGCATTTCCACGCCTCCCCCCTATGTCTTTCCATTAACTGTATAAAAGACGATGTGAAAATAAAATATTATATATTGAAATCTGTATACGCAGTGGTATATTTGTGCTCTTTCTATGCGACGTGGAATTTTCAAGATAAAATTCGATATTCTATATGAGATATATGTTAAAATAATGGATTGGATGAAATAAAACGCTAATTGTCTCATGAGATTTTTATTCTACACTTTCTACATCCCCTACCCTACCTATTCGTTTATGAACGTTCATATTATTAAGGGCGCCCTCTATTGGCCTTGAATTGAATGCTCTAGTTGACAATTTTTAGTTGGAGCCAACTCGGATAGATGGCGGTCTGGGCGTGAAGCGTAGGGTACTGTAGACCGTGCTTTGCTGACGCTTCCTAGGTGGTGTTTTAAAATCAACTGCAGTGTGCAGTGCATAAAGTATAGAGAGCCTTAATGTCTATAAAGGCGCGCTGTTAGCGCCACTACAATCTGGTGGCAGCTCCCGCACAGGAGGAGCTCCCACAGCCAACTTCACGCTGCTAATACACTAATGGAGAGGTGATCAATAAGTGTGTTAAATCCAGTTTTCCCGTTCACCCATTCAACATGTAGTTGTCAGTTGCTGGTATTCCTGCGTTGGATAATTATGCAGAGATGGGAGGCAGAGTGCTGGTGTATCTCGCTGCCCTCGCGCTGGACTTAGCTTGTAAGTTGTTTTTCCAGGTTGTCCCTTTAAATTTTAAAGTGACAGCTTCCCCAATCCGCTGTTCCCTATTTCAGATGTCAAAGGTCACTGCATTGATATCCACTCGAATATCGTGTCGCAAGGCGTCCACTACGTCCCGGGAGCCAACCCTTGCGTCTTGTGCGTTTGCGACAAGGGAAGCCCGAAATGGTGCAAGTCGGTTCTTTGTTCGCCACCTCAGGTGACGTTAAATTATTTTTCCTTCCGTAAATATTTCGCTTTATTATTGTAAGTGGGCATACAGTGAAAATCAATCAAAACTTGGTTTGTGAGTTTCAACTTAATTAATCATTTTTGAGGTTTAATCCTTTAGCACTCAAGTCAAATTACCATTATCACCGACAACGGACTTACCGGTTACAACTGCTTAACAAAAATTTCACTGTCAAATATTTGTTGAGTGAAATTTTGAAACGATTGTTTTTCGTATTCCAGAATTGCAAATCCTTCCAAGTGGGAACTCAGTGTTGCGAGTTCAAATGCTTAGACAGCATACTGACGACGCCAGATGGCTTCAAGGATACTTACGACGTCGCTTTGCGCTTCATTGCGAGTGCCGTGACAGCCATTTTGTCGTTGTCCCTTTTGTTCTTCCTCTTCCACCGTCTCAGGCGCAGGAAAATTCTCATCAACCAGAATCAGCAGTTGAGTGAAGACCAGAGGAGTTTGAATAGCATCGGATTCATCACAGGCAGCATAGGATACATTCCTGAGAATATTGGGTTCGTCTACTTTAGTTCGTTTCAAGCGACATAACGCATTTTGCCAACCATTTGAATATTGAAACGTTATTAACGTGCAATTTTACCTTGCAACTCGAACTGACATAATATGTAATGTATTTGTTACGGGAGCTCCTAGTAGTAGCACTGAGACTCCAACACAACACACTGAGCAACTATGACGAATAACATAGAACAATTCAATTCGAAGGAATTGCTCTTAATGAGAACAAATTGCCACTTGTCTTACAGCCATTAAGGCTACTGTGACCTTCTAAACTGAACCGTTCCTCTTGTCGCAGATACTTAGGGTCAGGCAACAATGAGCTTGAATTCCACTACGAAGAGTCCAGCTCTCACTTCTCCCTATGGAAACCTCCAGGCAATTATTTCCCCAGAGGCGAGGCTCCGCCTCCTTACGAAGAAGCCGTTCGAGCAGCTCAAGCAGAAAACGAATTGATTAATGCTCAATTGCGCACGAACCCTTCCATCCCCTTGATTCAGCACCCGAACGAACTGCCTTACTCGAACCGGTCGGGACAACCGCAACTGCTCATCCACACGGACCGACTGAACTACGCGAACCAAGTGAACAACTCGCTTCCAATTAATCAGATGCACTCGATTCCCGTTGTGCCGAACCAATCGCAATCGAATCAAACGCAGTCGCAATTCCAGTCGAATCAAACGAACAAATCGAATCATCCCAACCTATCCCACTCGAATCAAGTAGTCCGCTCCAACCAGTTCCACTCGAGTCATGCGGCTCAAAATACAGGTCAGAACCAGAGGGTGCAAGATGCTGCGGTTAGGGCCGCGCCGCAACACTGCGAGATCCAAACGCACGTCTCGGTGCACAATGAAGGCAGCGATCTGCCGAAAGCCGATCAAAAGGCGAAAGGGACTTGCGTGTTGCACCACGAAAAAATCAAACTCACCAACTTAGCCAGGCAAGAGAAATTGTACGAGAATCATTCCGCACATAAGTTGAACGTGAAGACGACAAGCCTAAAGCGAGTTAGACCAAGCCAGCCCTCTTCAGGTAAAGCGCAGAAGACAGAGCGCCACTCCTGCGAAAACGACAGTTCAAGGCCTAACAAGTGCAATAGGTACGTAAACGTTCAAATGGAAGCTGAGAAGTCGGACTGTGGGTCGAATCAGGGCGACGACGTTTACGAAGATTTGAACGCGTACGATTCAAGGCAGTGCCACTCCGACTACCCATCGTGGAACACCCCACTGATGGGACCAGCAAAAGGAAAGAGCTACGTGAAAATTGTCGGCGCTAGGAGGATGTTCGAGCGGTCGGAGAGCAACTTGAGGAACCTCTCGAAAATCATCGAACACGAGGAAATCCCTTCCCACAGGACGCTGCCGAAGAACTTGAGGGAACTGCTCTCGAAAGATGCGGAAGGCCAAATTGCGGACACTTTCAACTTGATATGTTACCCGCAATTGGGCTACGAAACGCCCTTGAACACCTCCAAGAGCCACGGTAATCTAACGGAAAACGTGAAATATCTCATGGAGTTTGTTGGCGAGCAACTTCCCAGCCACTCCATTAAAAGAAGCGGACATCGGGTGGACAAAGAGAGTCGATCGATGAGGGATTTGAGGTCTGAGAAAGACTCGAGACCTGAGAGAGACTGGAGACCTGAAAGAGACTCGAGAAACGAAAGAGACTCTAGAAACGAAAGGGACTCGAGAAACGAAAGAGACTCGAGAAATGAAAGAGACTCAAGAAACGAAAGAGACTCAAGAAACGAAAGAGACTCAAGATCTGAAAGAGACTCAAGACCCGAACGAGACTCAAAACCCGAACGAGACTCTAAACTCGAGAGAGATGTGATAGAACGAGACTTCTGCTGCGACAAAGAAAAGAACGCTCGCGCAGAAAGTGACCTGCGCGACAGCAAGGAAACAACCAGCGACAGACAATCAAAAGCTTCAGAAAGAGACGCAAGACCCGACAAGGAAAAGCAAAATAAGGAATGGACTGTGGAGAAAGTCGAGAAGAGAGAAAAAGAACGGATTTGCAGGGAAAGACGCTCCATTAAGGAATCGAAAATCAACGCGAATAGTGCGACAGAAAAGGATCCGAGCAGCGATTATCTCAAAAACCCCTACCCTGGGTCGGATCTGAAACAGAAAAATTCGACCACACTCGATGGGAACATGAGCTTCATATCATATCAGTACCTCTCGTCGTCACAAGACGAGGACGACTACAGGAGCGAGTGCGAAAACTGTAAATCTTCCGGCTTCACTGTGCCAGAAGACGAAGCAGCCGACCTTTTAAACGAGACAATGACTCTACAACGCAGGCCTCTGGAGACCGGTGAAGAAATTTCCTTCTACAGAACGTCACTCACACTGCCAACGAACACACGGAAACCTAGGTGAGTCACCTTATCCCCTTCCACTGTACAAACCTTATTACCAATGAATTATATGTACATAAAATTCACTGCTTATGATTAGAGAGATTTATGTGCTTACACCCAGGGAATTTCATGAAACTTACAGGTTACATTTGTAAATTACTCAATCAATTTGTACTGCCATTCTCAAGGTCGATGGAAATCCCTCCTCACCTAAAATGAAATTCTCAACGCATAATGAATAAACATGTAAATAACGCTTGTTTCCAGAGCCATCACCACGAACTCAAACAGAGAAAACTGGTTCACATCAATGCAAGAGACCAGTAGCAGCGCAGAATCAGACTGATTTTTGTATATTGTAAAAACCGGCAGCCTAAACACATGCATTTAGATGAGGGACGTCGCCACTGCAGCGAATCCCTCTGTCTTTCGTCAATGATTTCCAGACTGAAATTTTTACATACCGAGCGGCCTATTTTCTCAACGTCTCCCCAATGTTTCGAATGCCGATGATAACGAGGTTGCGGTCGCCACAAACCCGAATAACTTGATGTCAGCGATGTAACCTTGAATGATTACGATTCCACAGAACTTAGGCTTAATTGTACTTATTTCTTTCGTTCACATCGGTGAGTTCTTTCGCTCGTTGAGTTTTTTCCCCACCGTAGGTTAGGTTCGTGTGCCAAAGTTTGTGAGAACACTCGCATAACTGAAAATGTAAATTACAATTGTAAAGTATACTTAAAAATGTTAACATCAAATTTATTAACGTTTTATTCAGCCTATTATCACAGACCAGACACTTCAAGCGAGTGTTTGATCTGTAGCGATATGTAAATGTGATAAAACAATAATTACATTCCATTCTTTCCGAAATCGCCTGCTTTTCGTAACAACGCTCGGCCTCATTTCCCGGAAAAGTTACTCGAATATAATACTCCCCCACACGTTCGTCTTTCCGCAAATATACGTTTCGGATTTGTGATAACAGTCGTCTTTCCTTTTGTATTGTTGTGACAGGAACGCAATGACTTAAGTTGTATTACGTTTACTGCATGTGTTCAAATATAGTGTATATAAAAGAATAAATTCAATTCGAACAACCTCCGTCTTTTGTATTCCGATCCTCGGCGACCGTAGAGTCTATAGAATAAGTTACGCGCTCGTGGTGGCAGGTTCACAAACAAACGCATCTCAAGTAATCTACTTTATTTTACGCTGCATTGGAATACGGTCATTCAAAACCAACACAGACGGAACACACTTGCTGGAATAAAATGAATGGGAGAAAACGGTCTTGAGCAGGCTTAGTGAGACTGACTTTTCCGAAAGAACGTGCACATGTTACATGGGGGACATGTCACATTAAGAACATGTACGTTACATAAAGACACGTACAGCTTTAGCGTTCGGATCTTCGATTGACTACATTCAACAACCGATTCCCTTCTGGTGAATAGAAATCACAGATATAAAACTATGAAATAATCTAGGTATTGCACAACTATAGGATTTAGTTTCCCTTTTGTACCAGAACGTTCTTGTTTTTCAATCGGGCGAATTGACTTTTTTCACTATTACAAGCCAAGAAGGGTGTTTGGTAATTACAAGGGATGAAATTAATTAACTCGAGTTGAATTGAGTAATTGACTCTTTCTGGGCATAAATTTCAATTAAACCCCCGGCGCTGTGCAAAGTCTTCCTATTCACTGAGTATTAATACTTTTCAAAATGAAGTTGAAAACTAAGTTTTCAAAAAAATTTAATTAATTAGTTTCGACTAGTTCATTGTATGACTTTGCACATGACGCACTTCATGCAATTCCAACCAAACAGGTGAACCAGAAAACACTGGAACTATTGGAATGTCTTGTATTGGAAAGAAACGTAACAAATATAAAAATACAAAAGTAAAAATCTGGAAACGTAAACGAACATAAAGGAATATAAACATCAATATAAAATGATCGTATCAAAAATAACAAAATAGTTAAAAACGGAATGGATTGCTCCCGTGGATACACCTCGCGTAAATTTACATGATTCAGTGGCAATGGGATTTGTCACTTTGGCAACGAATTCATTCACTAATCAATAAGTACAATCTGATTGGTAGGAGGTTCGAGAGCGAAAGCGGTTGCAACACTAGAGTTACTCAATTACCGAATGTAATGATTGTATTGACGATTTGTTCTAAAAAGTATAAGCGTTTTATCGGTACAAAGGATATTTCCTAAAGAGAAGGTGGCAACTAGGTCTCGTCTATGTCTGTACTCTTCCAGCGAGTATCGATGTATGAGCGCACGCATGCATCGACTCCAAACAAACCTCTGAGATTCAATTCTAAACTTACAGTCAAAGATTACCAATAATTAATCTCGACTTATCTTCGATTATAACAACTTGACTTGATCTTCGATTATAACAGCTTGACTTGATCTTCGATTATAACAGCTCACGAATCTTCGCTTTCAACCAACTTCTACAACCAAAATAAGAGTACGCGACATTTCTCCAAAAGATACTGCTTGAGCGGCTCGTACATGTGGTACCTCAGTGACGTCATTTCAGGGACATTCCTCAAACTCCCGAACAGTTCGCAATCCGTTTCCAGCATGACCACTGTGGCAAATATAACTATAACTGTTATTAGCAGGAAAGAGGGGACGAATTTCCTCAGTAATTTCACCGCTCTGTTCCTATTCACGCTTCTAATCGGATGGTTAGTGTTCATTAGGCAAACGCTACGCCCGTCCACTTGAGTGTGGGAATGGGACAGTGGAGTCTGACTCCTGCTAGATCTGTGCGAAGCGTTCGTGTTGTCGTAGCCACGGTAATTGTTGTCTATCAGTTGGGATTCTGAAGAGGAGTGCTCGAAAGAGTCGCGGAAGTAGTAGTCGCTGAAACGCTCCATTGAATCTTCCTTTAGCACTAGATGGAGGGAGAGGATTCTTGTTATCCTACTGATACATATCTACTGATACATCTACTGATATATCTACTGATATAGGATAAGATTTATGTTAAGCCGCTGTCCCATACGGAACAGCGGCTTAAGATAAATGGACCATACGGACCTGTAGTTCTCAATTTTGTTCCGCCTATGCCTTCTTGGTCCTCGCAAACTGTCTCCAAAGCAGCAATATCTCCATAAAATTGACCACCATCTAATCCTGATAGCAAACCCGAACTAGAACTGGATTCCATTCGGGAACCTCCAACGTCAGAATGGCTAGACCTTGGTAGACTACTATAACCTGGGAAAATATTTGAAGTTATAACAAAGTATCTCGAGATGTGAATGCTCACCTAGGTGCGGCTGCAAAGGAGTTGAAGGTGTAGCAGGTACACTAGAAGCCTTGCGCCTTGAGCTAGACGTCCTCTGGATACTAGGCTCTTCCCTTTGATGACAATCGTCATCGTTTAGGATTTCCCTTTCTGTTCTGCCTGTGTATCTGAATTTCGTTCCCCAAGAGAAAAAGCCACCACCAGTGACGACAGATGGAGCGTCTGAGCTCGTAGGCAACCTACATTTTTGAAATTGAAAACAAAATTTACAGTTCGTTTATAAACTTGATTTTGTTCGTTTATTTTGAAGGAACTTACGTGAAAAATAGCATTTGTTCAATGGCGCATCTCCATATGTGGCGGCAAGCGGCGCCGGTTGGGCATTTGAACCCAACGGTGTGTTTCTTCTGAAAGAATTTAAAGATCTAAAATTGTCTAAAAGGGTCTCAATATTTTTGGAGACGTCAGTGACTGCTAAGGGTTAAAACACGACTTACATCGTTATAATTCAAATGTATAATAAACATTTTTCCTTCGTAATTAATCTTTTGGATGTCGGGCCAGCGGAAATGGTGAGTCTTCCTGCTACCTTGGAACGTCAAAATTCCACTATAATTGATTCCCAAGTACAGCTGACTACCTTTGTGGTCCTGATAATGCAAAAGAATAAATTCAATTCGAACAACCTCCATCTTTTGTAGTCCGACGAAAATGAAACGAACCTTAACAGGATGCGGATCTACTCCGTAAGTGTCCAGTTGAGAAGCGAGCTTTAAGAATGAGTTCTCCACCTGCGAAGCACTCTGCCCCTTCAATTGTTTTTGGTGTATTTCTATCGCCTTGTCCTCTATAGCGTCGGTTTGTTTGAGGAGAATCTTGAATTCGGAAATGTAGTTGCCTACGTGGATTTCCGGATCGTAATCCCCTAGATCTCCTAGAGTGTAGAGAAAACAATGCTTTGCTGAGAGTGTTCAAAGTGTAATTTTTACGATTTGGGAATTATTCCTCATATTTTAGACTAATCCTGTATTTTAGATTAACCCTGTATAATAATAATTTGGGTTTGAAAGGGTTAAAAAACGGAAAAAAATCCATTAGCGCCCACTCTTCTATTATAAGTATACACTCTACTATTATAAGTAGTATAGATATCTGCACTTAAAATAATACAGTGATCACTAATCGGTCAAATGAGTATGGATGGAGAATGAAGGTTTCTCATGAGAATGAGTGGTTACCTTGTATGATTAGAGCAGCCAACATAGCAGCCTCGTTAGGCACACAATACAATCTCCCATGCAACAAATCCCTCTTCAACTGCAAGAACATTTGGTAGCGGGTGATTTCCTCTTTTAAGCGGAACGGGTCGGGTGGGTAATATTTGACTCGAAAGCTGAACAGCACGGGATCTAGGTCTTTGACTTGTTTGATGATCGACTTAGCCAAATCGAGCCAATGCTGCAACCACAGGCAAAAACTCGTCAAAGGGAAGCTTTTGAAGGAGTATGTAGCATACTCTTCAAAACGAAGCATTTGAAAGAGTATGTAGTATACCCTTCAAAATGTATGTAAGTTTTCTTATACTACTAAGCTTTTTTATCCCACAAGCAAACACACTTGGACTCACCCTCTGATCCGCACAGTCGACATATCTCAATCCTAAGTAGTCTTGTTCGACCAAATTAAGCTGATTGCATACGTATTCCAGCAGATACTTTCCTTTGTGATGAGGCTGAAAAGTTTTAATTTCAAAATGAATTACGACATCTCAAGGGAACTAAAGTTTTTGTTGGATTAGAGGTATACCGGATTAGATTCTCATATTGGAATGGAACTTTGTGAAATTCGTTTTCATGTTGAAATCAACAAATTTTTTAATGGTTTTCCAGGAACAGATCTTACTGTTATTCGAACAAATGGAAACTCACTCTAAATTCGCACTCTAATATCTCCGTATCCTCAAGCAATCTCACTGTACATTTGTAGACGATATTCGTGTCACCTCTCGAACCAAACTTTAACATTTTCACTATTTAACATGTGTTCAACCTAACGATCGCGGCAATGTCAATATCAAATCGATCGGTCGATTTGCCGGGATTCGCGAATGAAACCTCGATTTCAAACGGAACAGACCCATTCAAATAAGAAATTTTTTCGTTTATTGACGGCCCTTGGTTATATGACGTACGGGTAGGCCTACATATGGGTGACAGTGACATTGAAGTGAAGACAGCTGATGAAACGGTTTCTATGAAGAATGTTTTGTTTAATTAGTTTGGGTAAACAAATGCCGCCGTGTGACTACTTTGCGATAGCAGACGATTGTTGATGCGATAGCTACGCATTAGGACGATGGCGTTGTGCAAAATGATTCGGCTAGTGCACACTAGCTATTAGAAAGTTTTGTCAAGGACGGATTTTATATTATACTGCTTGGTTTTGTTATACTCGTCGTACTGGTTGTTTATTTATACTCTTCGAAACCTAATTTAAATGAGGAATATAATATAGAGAAGACTCCTTTTTGAAGCGTATAAAAACTTAAATTTGAAGAGTATAAAAACTTAAATTTGATGAGTATAAAAATTTAAATTTGATGAGTATGAAATCTTCATTTTGTACAGAATAAAAAGTAAACAAACGACGCTAACATTTGTAGTATAGTATGAAATCTGCAACGTCGGAAAATATTAAAACAATGTTCTACCGTAGGCTGAAGATGCTGGATGCTATTAGTTCTATGCGCGACCCGTTCTACGGAGCAGAGGGCGTTGGGTCAAGCTGCGACATGTTATTCGATATTCCAGGCAACTTCACGTTGGTTATGGTTTTCTGGTGAAATGGTATGGCTGAAGGGTCGGCATGAATTGAATTAATATTAAAAACGGGTAGGCGGGAAGGGGCCAGCATCAATTCTCAAGACAGTTTTGTTTGTGCGGAAGTGCCGAACATCCGAATCAAAATGGGTTCGGATTATGCTAGGGACATGCTGAAAATGTCCGTCGGCAAAATATTGCAAACATTGGGATGGCATTCGATCCAGATACATCCAGCGGAAATTCTCACCGATATACTCCGGCAATACATCTGTCACCTGGCTTCTCTGACTAACGATTACGCAAATGAGTGTAAGTCTGTTGTTTTAATTTATTTATAGGTTATATCGTCCTATTGAAGCATAAGCCCTTTTGCGCCCAATGGATACCTTTTAAATCATATCCTATGTTCGTATTGTAAAACCACTAAGGGTATATAAAAATAAAATCTAAACTTTGTTTTGAAGAGTATAATAATATACTCTGTAATAATAATAATACATAATAAAAAAGAAATGATTTTACAGTTAATTGTGTGGAGCCTAACCTGGACCACCTCGGATTAGCCTTCAGGGATATGAACGTCAATTTGTCCGATTTGGAGGAGTACATTAAATACGTGGACTTTGGGCAAGCTCCCGCCTCAATACCAAAGTTCCCTGTTGAGAAGGAGGATCACCTGAATTTCCTGAAACCAGGAAGCAAAGAAGTCGTCGCTAGGCCTGTGCACGTTAACGAACACCTACCCCCAATGTTCCTTCCAGGAGATGGAATCGAGGCCGAGAAGGACCTCAAAGTTAAGTCTGAGGAACCAGAAGATATGGCTGTGGAATCTGCGCCTGTTTTTAAAAGGCCCCCTGACATGTCGCCAGCCGATTGCTTCAAGAGGCCTAGGTATGCTCAAGAGTATTGGTCGAGGACCAAAATGTTTTTATTGAAATTAGTTTTATTGAAATCGGTACGCGAAAATCGTACTTATGTATATTTATCACTGTTACTGTTTTCGGTTCACCTCGCGCGCATTTTGGTGGGTATCTACAGAAAACAACTTTGATTCATCAAGTGTCATGTCAACAAAACTGTTGACAGCCGGCTGCATGTGTGCGTGTCCGCACCGAGTGCGAATACGAACACAGTCACTGCAAAGTAGATTGTAATGTTGGCCGCAACAAACACGCACTGAAGATCTAAACAATAATGAATCAGTGGTATAAATGTTGGAAACAGTTCGCCCGATGTAAGTCTATTCCTGAGAGACTTTTGGTGCGGACGTAACGTCCAGCTCTTTAGATCCTCGAACTGTCCTAGTGTAATTTCGCGATTTCAGTCTGCACTTTTGAGTTAATGCATGCCAGACTTTAAACTACTCGAATTTGACCTAAACTTAAATAGTCGTGACTTCAGTGATTGACATCAACTATGAACTCTGCTAAAATGGCTAACGTATGTATAATTGGAGTTTTGTCACCATACTCTTCAAATCGAAGTTTTAAATAAGCGTTTAAATTTTTTAAGGCGAAAATGAAAACTGAATCGTTTACATATGAATTATAAACATACACCCATAACTCCATAATACGCTTTCGCACCAAGGTCGCGGATGACGTCCGATCGATAAAACCGATCTCTGTTTTCAAATCGAGTTTACTAATTCTACCAGGTGGCGTAGCGTTATCGGCACCAATTTGAAAACAAATGATGCCGCGAAACCGCTACTCGATTAACTCCTCGAAAGCAAGCGTTTGTTTATTGTAGATAACTCCTTTATCTTGATCGTTTATTGGAAACGTATGAGCTGGCGGTTCCATTTTCCTTTCGAGGCTTCCAAACAGTACTCGTAAATAAACTGAAGTACAATATTCTCCTAATAGAGGACTCTCATTCTCCCTTATCCTATTGGCCGATATTAGCTGATTGTAAGAGAAAGATGGCTATACTTGAAAGTGCCCTCCCTATAGCTATCCTCTTACAATCAACTGATATCAGTCACTCGCTCCGAATGGGGGGGGGATTCAATTCCTAATTCCCGACCAGGATGAGAAGACCTTTAGCATAAGCATAGCGGGGTGGAATATGTTGTCAAATGAATGGGGAGGGGTGGAAAATGTACAAGGCTTGAATAGGCAACTAATCATAGGGTGCAAACAGGTTATTCATGGAAGAAGAAGGCAGACCGACTCGGGAAATCAGCAGCGTCATGATGACGACGTCCGGTTTCCTTTCGCCCGCTAGAGAAGGCAAACTGCCCGAGTCCCGCACTCCCCTGGCCACCATAGAGTCAGCACCCGTGTCGAACAGCAACCAAACGGCCACGCCCATCGAGTCCATCAAGAAGACCAACAAAGTACCGAAGAAGCTGGAGAAGAAGAAGGACAAGTTCGGTAAAGAGCTGTTCAAGCCGACGGCTGAGGAAGCCCTGCCCGTAATAAAAAGCAAGAAGCCGCCTCCTATGAAGGACGTGGCCAAGCTGAAGCAGGCTAAGATGATGAACAGCATGCACAACATCCCTCCTACGTTGAACAGCTACTTGAATAACGAAGTGAAAATTTCGCCCGTCGGGCCGGGGAACCCCGTGCGGGCGCAAACTAACAAAATGCACAAGGCTCTGGCCGCGGCTAGGATGAAAACGGAGAAGTTGAACACTACAATCACCCCGATACCTTCGAAACCCCAAGCTCCGGTCGTCCATTCGACGGGCAACACGGATCGGTGGAATAACGTCGACAAGCTGTTCAGCGAACCGGACAAAAAGAAAGTGAACATCTTCAAGAAGATATCGAACGTCAAGAACGAGAAACTAGAGAGCAAGATTTCCAAGATCAAAGACGAAATCAAGCAGGAAAGTCGCGAGAGCTCCCCTGACCTCATAATAGACGAGTCCGCCAACGAAACCTCCGCCAATAAGGTGCACCACATCTCGAACGACATCACCATCGAGCTTGTGGAACCTTCGACGGGCAGGTCCTCGAAGAGTCCAGACAAACACGACCGCTACTTCGACGACGATTCGCCGCCTGGAACGCCATCTACACCTAAGACGCCGGAAATGATTTCGCAGAGCCCACCCTTAGGGAAGGAGAAGCGAAAGAGGAAGGACAAAACCAAAGTTAAGAAGGTGCAGAAGCTGCACGTGCATTCCAGTCCGCACCGGATGCATCCGGACGCCGACGCGATGGAGCTGGACTTGGAGAGGCCCAAAACGCCTGAAGCTCCAATGATCAAGCAAGACCTTCCTCCACCACACATGCTGCCCCCGCCGCATATGGGCCCGACTTTACCTGCGTTTCCTTTCTTCCCGGGATTCAATAGCCGTAAGTGTTCTGATAAAACTAGCGCTGTAATTTGGTAACCTCAGACATTTTACATTCTTTCAGTCTTAAATTAATTCTAAGTATTTTTCATAGAAATACTTTTTCTTATAAAACGCATCATTTTTGAGTGCACTCCTGAGGAGTTCAATGAGCGGCAGTGCACTCCCGAGTAGTTCAATGAGCAGCTATGCGCATATGGGAGAAATTAAATTTCAAAAAGACCGCACTGCGTCTCATTACAACGCGAAGTTTCCTCGCTATCCAACGTTTGGGCACTGCGATTATCTAATGAATTTCTTGAAGGTCCCGGTTTGATTCCCTCCCCGCTATTTCCGCACTTACCGATTCCTCCCCTCAGTTTGCACAGCTTCGGCCAACCTCCCTACATGCCGCATCCCGGGCTACCCGTCAATTTCATGCCCCCGATGGCTAAGCCCCCGGAAGAGCCGGCCCCGCACCCTCCTCCGACCAAAACCTCCAACGCCGAGAAGCCGCCCCCGGCCCACAATGTGACGCCGAGTCCGCAGTCGGCTGCCGAGCAGCCGCCCGAGGAGACGGCCGCCGCCAAGGTCGACAAGAAGCTGAAGGAGCACAAGAAAGAGAAGAAGGACAAACTGAAGAAGAAGAACAAGAAGGACAAGAACAAGGATAAGTCGGAGAAGAAGAAGCTCAAGGAGGAGAAGAAAGACAAAGACAAGGTCAAGAAGAAGGAGAAGAAGAAAGAGAAGGAGGTGAGTTCCGAGAGGAATCTTGATTCCCCAAGAGTACAGTATACCCCGTTTTGGTAAGAACAAACCTCGCTATTCTTGCTATAAAATTTTTCTTCTTTTTTCTTTTATTTGACACCACCATAACTCCATAAAGCCAGTAAGGCTACCTGTGCGCGTGTATATGCGCATATGCGCAGTTTGTAGATTATAGCGCTTACAGTGCTATTGACCAGTATGAAATCGACACATTAGAATACTCATTTACGTTTCAGTTGCGCGATAGCGAAATTGCAGTACCCAAATTGACGTTGAAGTTGGGCTCGGCGTCGCCTCTTCCTGTTGAAGTTCCGGAAAGGAAACTGTAAGTAGCGTCCGATATTTATATTGTTTTGCCATTCATCAGATTTGGGCATAAGTACTAAAACGACGCATTCCTTTGTGTAGGAACATAAAACCAATTGTTAAAAAAGATGAGGAACTCGAAGAGAAAAATGCTGTGATGAAGAGGGAAATGTCCCCGGAATTGGCGAAGATCTCGGCGCTAGTGACGGGGCAACCCAAACCAAAAAATGCTACCGTGCCTCCGGCTCCAATTAGTAAGTTTTCTGTAGAAGCGTTCTGTTCATTACGATTAATAGAACCTTGCAGTGCGCGTGCGCGCGCGCGCTGCCATTCACCCGAATAAAACGCGCGTACTGCACGGCTCGTATTGGGCTTCCGATCGAAATGAGTTGGATACTAAAAATAATCTAACTAAAACAAGTAACGAGGAATAGAAGTAGTCCTTTGAATACGTTGACCGCGAGAATTGTAGTGCGTACAGTATGTTCTCCTAGAAACTAACAGTACTTAGTAGAGGAATTTTATTAGAAGCATGGTAGAATGCGAGAAGATACGGACGTTGTTTTTCTTACACATCAATGCGTAATTTTAATTTTATCCACTCCTCCAATAGAACGCCGTCCAGGAACAAAATTATTTCGTAGAATAAAACTAATGCTCAGTCGGACCAAACAGTGGAACCTGATAGAAACTAAAACTTAATACTGGACGGATTCGACGTACAGTCAGAAGATGCGGCGCAATTGAATGTTACCATTACTTTGAAGCGATTTTCAACCTCCTTAATTTATACACCCTCAATACAATAAAATAAACAGATTCGTATCTTGAAATTCTTGTCCCATCAAGATCACAAAGCCGCGTTTGTTTTTTGCGTCCGCCCAGCGGGAGAACATACTGCTCTTACTTCCATATTATTTGTGCACCAGAGCATGCTTGAACGTGAATGTGTGCATTTTTGAGCACAGCCCACGTGTGTGCGTATAGGGAATCTAGTTGTAGCTTAGCCGGACTGTTTCCTCTTTCTGATGTAAATTTTGTTTTTGCTGCGCAGTTCCAAACGATATTTACCCCAACTCCTCCACTGACAATTTTTACCCTCCACTGAAGAAAGTATTCAAACCCATACCTAAAATCAGAACGAAAGAAATCCAACCACCGCCAGAGCAGTTCGAAGCTGCCGCGGCCATCAACGCACCGTCCAAATTCGTTGTAAGTATCGCCAGGCATCGAAAGGTATTTGTCGATCAAATCTGACCGGACGACTCCTCTCACTCATCATCTCCACCGCTGCATCTCACCACTCGCATCAAACATCACAGTGCGACCTCATTCCATCTCCTTCTCCATCCATACTCTTCGTTTCATTCCCTTCACTACTAAACGAAGATCAAAGTAACCCATTAACCAGCTTGCGACAGCCTGGAGGCGCTGGACAGGATCCGTAGTGGTTGAGGTGTTTCGTTCACGTTGCATGCACTGCCGCTTTAGCCGTGTCCGCTTCTATTTTCAAGCAGCGCACTTGTGTAAGTTGTCGAGTGTTTCTGAACAGAGGAGGAGGTTAAGGAGGAAGTTCAAGCTCCCGTGGCGAATCAACCCCCGAGAACGGGCCCCGGGCCGGGCCGACCGCGCATCCACCCGATCAAGAGGAAGCCAACAAAACTCACTAACAAACAAAAAATCCCGGTGAAGGTAAGACTAACCAGTTTCTCTTTGGCGCGAGTTTGAGCCGGAATTGCATGCCTACTCGCGGATTATGTGTTCATGAGTGGATTTTGGAACGCCGCCTCGGGTGACGTCATTCCATTTCAATTGTAATCCTACGACGACTGCCGCGAATAAACTATTCCACTATTTTGATAAATGACATTTCAATTTGAATTTAATGAAAATGAAATGTGTTAACCAAACCTTGCTGTCAATGCAAAAAGTTTGATTAAGTTAACTCTTTCATTCAAGCAGTCATTTGGGCACGTGTAACAAAAAGTATTTTCTCCAAATATGTGAAATAACATTGCAGGGTAAAATTAAAATGTCACTTAAAATTCAGTCTTCAAATTGACGTTACATCGTACAACCTGGAGGTCGCGATCGAGAATGCAAATTAATCAGCATAAAACACGAAAGAAAATGTACAAATAATGCAAGTCAACTCTCACCCTGGATTTTCCGCTCGGATTGGAATTGGACGGTATTTTCCTTGTGTCTAACACTTGCGCAAAATCAACTAACCCCCTTGAATTCGTTCGAATCGCCAAATTCATTTTGCATTATTCGTTCACACACACATACACCCCTTTGTACATTGTACCTACATATTAGTGTGCATTCCTGGCCCAGACTACCTTTAGTGTTCCTGGTCAGGTTTGATATTGAAGGAAGTCAGATCGAAAAGTAACCTAACTGCCTTTTCATTGTAATAAAATGGAGTTCGCGCGCGCTCGTTCCAATCCAATGGAAAAGTATAATAAGGCAGTCCACTAAAATAATTGCGAGTCCTCATGATAAAATGCAGTCCTGAACGCCTAGTCATTTTAACATGTGGGTACAATCAGAGTCATCCACACAAGCGGAATTTCAAAACACTTTCTGATTACGTTTCAATTTGACTCTCCTCACTAATAGTATTTATCTCTTTCAGGTGCAGGTTAGTCATTTGCAGTGTATTATTTCTAACGATTCAGTTCGATTTCTCATTGTTTCCCAAAAGAGTATAATTTACGACTGCGTTTACTCATCACCGCCATTCCCTTTCCAATGGCTAGTCTGCTTTTCACTCTCGATCCCTCCATTTTGTTTCCATTTTGCTTCCCTTTTATTTGAGTTTGCGATTGACGATTTTTTCCTCTAGGACTCAGAAGGGAACGAAGTTTGGATTTGTCCCGCATGCGGGAGTCAGGATGACGGCAGCCCCATGATTGGTTGTGATGACTGTGATGCTTGGTATCATTGGTAAGCATTACGTTGCATAACAAAAATATAATCCAATACATTATTCAGTCCAAGGTCAAAAGTAATACCTATACAGCATCACAGTGTATTGTGTATAGAATGGATTTTAATGGTGTCCTACAGGGTTTGCGTGGGCATACAAGTACCACCAGACGAGGACAAAGACTGGTATTGTCGCGCCTGCATTCAGAAGAAGCAGGAGGTCCTCCAGTCCGATAAGAAGAAGAAACGCAAGAAGAAGGAGAAGAAAGAGCACTAAGTGCGGTCTTAGCTCGCCCCAATTCTCCAGTCCCGGCATATTTTATACTATTTTATTCGTATCCGAAAATGATTTCACTACAATTTTAGCTCCAGAACGTCGCCATTCGTGTCACGAAACGAGCAATAATCTTTAAGCTATTTTCTCGCATCGTCTCTTTCAATTGTGATTTCCACCACATTTTTATTAAGATTTGATCCAAGGTTGCGATGGAACATGTACATAATCAATTGTATGAGTACAATCCTAGCGATGTAATTTTAGTGAACTTTAACTTTGCGTTTATTGTAATTTCCAGAATTTTATAATACCTATTTATTTTAACAATACGTGTTTGAATAAATCGGTTTACTACGTTACTTCTTTCTTGAAATGGTCCCGTCCTCGCATTCGGAACGCGGACTATTTCCATTACTGCCGGGATGCTCAAGGCATACGTGTCCCAATTGCTGTTGTGTAACACCGAAATCAAAATGTTTTCGATATGAATAATTAGTGTTCTCTTCCAGACTGCGAGTTATGGGGGACATATTAGTCATATCTGTTGTGCTGGTAGAACAAAGCGTAAATATTGCGCGAAGCGCGATAACAAGCCAGTTGTAATCGCTGGGTAATCTGCAAAGACGTTAAAATTCCGGGCTCGAGACAATACATCGATAAATAAATTGCCGCAGGGGACATTTATTAGGGCAAATTAAAGAGAGAAATGCGAACAAGTTCTTTATTTGTTTTATCGTGTTATTACAAAAATCGTTTTATTTAAAAAGAAATGGTAGTCTTTTACAAATTGTTAACTAGAACAATATCATTAATAAAAGGCAGTCTTGATGTAAATAAGGGTTACGTTCAGTCGAAATAAGCTACAAGAACTTTAGGTGTAATAAGGTTTGAACTGGGTTGTGGCGATCGGGAACTGCCCGTTTGTGAAAGAAATTTCGACAATCAAATTCCCATTGAACTTTTTGAGGATATCGCAAGACAATTCGGCGTTGTATAAGTAGAAGGTCCAGGTTTGGAGGCCGGGGCTCGAAGGGCCAAAGGATTTCTCCCACTTGGACAGGACTCTTCCTCCGAAGGTGGCCTTCTGGAGCATGATCAGATTCGCAATGGGATACTTGTTCCAGAACAGCACCTCCACTTTGATGACTCTGATGAACTGCATGTCTTTGGGGAAGTAGATCCTCGGACATGGGTTTCCCGTGTTGGGGTGGAAAGACCACTCGGACAATATTCTGCCATCGTGTTTGTCCGTTATGCGGACTCTGCAGACTTTGAAGCCGAGGCGAAAGGGGAAGACGCAGGATTGCAGCTGCGGTCCGGGAACGGTCATTTTGGATTCTGTTGTGTTTGGTGCAAAGTAGCAGGAGGAACTGACTGTGATTGAACTTGGCTAATTGGACGGGGATAATCAGTGAACTGTGGTAGGGGATTAGTCCTCAAATTGGAAGTGAGAATCGCGAGCATGTCACCTGGAATTCGGGCACCGAATTCAAAGTACTTATGGATCTTTCGCAAATCTTTGATTTGCTTTAATCATTAATTAATATTTTGGCACATGTGGACAGGATAATCCTTTATCTCGAGGATAACAGTGTTTTTGGTCTTCTAGGCAGCTTTTGAATGTTTACTGACTGAAACGATTTGAACCTAGAAATCCTGGAAAATGGGCAGTCATATTGAAGTGTTTTTAGTTGCAAACTCCCTACGGAATGTACGTTTAATTTGTATTTTTGATTCAAAATATTTTCTTTGCGCTTGGTGAGCGCCATCTCGTACTCCTGCCAGAAAGGCGAGGTAGGGTTTTACTCCTAATATAGAGTTCGCTAGGAAATAAATTCAATCTGGCCGTAGCTAACACCTCCTAGGGGGTGTTGCTGTACCGACAAAGCATAGAGTTCCTCCATGGACAAAGCATTAGCGCGTTAGCGAATTGAGTTTTCTTTCATTGAGTTCATGGAATGGATTGACAGCCGGTCAACTCGCGGCTAATGTCCAGTCGGTCGTAGTTTTTACTCAATTTTACGAGTTGACTTGTACTTTGCTCCGAACGTTCATTATCAATAGTCGGCTGTTGTTGGATTCCTTCGAAAACCAGCAACACGCACCTCGCACTCACCGAACGGCCGACCCATAAACGCCCGCAATGGCCGTACCTTTGAGGATATTGACGAAAATATTCGGTAAGTTAATTATATAACCTTTTTTTCATCCGTTTCGTTCGGCTCTTCGCGAGTCCGCTGTTGCGGAATGGTTCATGCCGATGGGATTCTTGTTTCTTCGAGTCGTCCGGACATTCTGGGAGATTAAAAATAGACGAACTTAACCTTTACGTTGCCTGGTTTCAGATATTGCAGAATGCAAAGTTCAGTTTGCGTTTGGAACGCGTTTCACTTGGAAGGCTTGTTTTGGGTGTGAATGTTTGTTGACTCATTGGTTAACAACAGTGAAGTAGTTGAATAAGTTGCAGGTTCCCGATGAATTGGTTGTACGCTTTATTTATTACATCAAACGATTTATTATAGATGAACACCTTAATGTAATTGAATGATTCGATTTCGAAACATTTCTTTTTCTGTTTAAATTCATTCGGTAACATCAGCATTGTGGATTTTGATTTGTTGCTTTTGTTTTTGAAACAGATGGAGTGAAAGTCGCGCAACAAATACGATTCACCAGCTACAATGCCACTAGACCCAATTTGAAATTGACATCGAACACAAAAGTCATTTGCCAAGGTTTCACCGGGAAACAGGGAACTTTCCACAGTAAGCAGGCTATCGAGTATGGAACCAACATGGTGGGAGGTGTTTCGCCCGGTAAAGGTGGCAAAACGCATCTCAACCTTCCAGTATTCAACACTGTGAAAGAGGTTCGTATTGAATGTGATAGGTCTCGAATCCCCAATGTGAAAAATGGCAGCCGACAAATTTACGATGTGAAGAATGACAGCTGTCAAATTCACAATGTGAAGAATGACAGCTGTCAAATTCGCAATGTGAAGAATGGTGAACGTGATGAATTCTAGGCACGCGACGCAACCGGTTGTGATGCCACGGTTATTTACGTTCCTCCCCCTGGTGCTGCCGCAGCCATCATCGAAGCCATAGATGCGGAAGTCCCTCTGATTGTCTGCATCACTGAAGGCATCCCGCAGCATGACATGGTTAAAGTTAAACATAAACTCCTCAGACAGGGAAAATCTCGGCTTGTTGGGCCTAATTGTCCAGGAATTATTGCTCCTGAACAGGTAGGTGTCTTTGCAGTCTGCACTCGGGTACTAATTGAGTAGTCTCCAAAGGATTAACTATCTTGGGTTTTATACGCTTGAAAATGACTCGCCTAGTCGCATGGCGCCTTAATCGTATTCAAGATAAAGAAATGTGTGATAATGCTTCTCTCAAACCTCTAATCTCCAGTGTAAAATTGGAATTATGCCTGGCCACATCCACCAAAGGGGCAAAATTGGCGTGGTGTCCAGATCTGGCACACTAACCTACGAAGCCGTCCATCAAACAACTCAAGTTGGTTTAGGGCAGACTCTCTGCGTTGGTATTGGCGGTGATCCATTCAACGGTACCGACTTCATAGAC
This sequence comes from Hydrochus callosus, assembly GCA_033557855.1. Lineage (NCBI taxonomy): Eukaryota > Metazoa > Arthropoda > Insecta > Coleoptera > Hydrochidae > Hydrochus > Hydrochus callosus. The sequence goes on along the minus strand of JAUIMY010000022.1, from coordinate 74,918 downwards.
TGTCTCGAAGTCTTCATCAACGACCCGGAAACTAAAGGAATCATTTTGATCGGAGAGATTGGAGGTGTTGCTGAAGAAAACGCTGCCGAGTATCTAATTAAGAATAACTCAGTAAGACCCAATTTTTACTTAACGCCAATCGTTAACCATGGTTATCCTCAGTTAACCCAAGAGTAAATAAAACTTGTAATAGAAAACAGATGAAAATTCGTTCAGTGAACGAAATGTTTATTTATAGGGTGCAAACGCCAAACCCGTCGTCGCATTCATCGCAGGTCTGTCCGCACCCCCCGGGCGTAGAATGGGACACGCTGGTGCTATAATCTCGGGCGGAAAGGGTGGAGCCCAAGACAAGATAAACGCTTTGGAAAAAGTGAGTTTCCCAGAGTTTTGTAAGCACTGATCTTGTGCGCGAGGAAGAGGCGCTATTTATGTGGGATTTTATTGTAAAAGTACTGAATTTTAACGGATGTTTCAGGCTGGTGTGATCGTAACCAAATCGCCGGCCCAGATGGGCAACGAGCTCTTGAAGGAGATGCGTCGACTAAATATAGTTTAAATCTTCACTAAGCTCTTAAAATTATTGCACCTCCGAGTCGGAATGAGAGACGCATCCCACTCAAAGTACTGTATAGCTTCAAAGTGCGTAAGCCGTTCAAATAAAAATGTTAACTAAGTGGTAAAGATGTACAGGTGTTATCGGATGAGAGTTGTTACATCGATTATACGCATGTTATTTCACCTTCCAATAAAACTCCCGATGCAGAGAAATTCCAGGGACCCGCTTGAAGATCGTCTTTTTTTTTGGTAATTTAATTCCTCTATAGTGTCAAATTGTAAATTCTATTTGATTTTTTGTTTATTAACTGGTGTGACTATTAAAAAAGATAGTGTACGAAAACTCGTCGCTTTTATTCCTTCATCGTCTAAAAAATATACAAAATCCCCATTGTCGTCACACAGGTCGATGCGTTTTCGAGGTTGGGGCGCATCAGTTCTAGACACGCCTTATAAGAATCTACGTAGGGCGGTTTCGCCATCTTGGTGCGTCTCACGTGAGACCGCCAACGGGGTATCACGTGAGACACCAACGGGAGTATCACGTGAGACGCTCCAACGGGAGTATCACGTGAGACGCTCCAACGGGAGTATCACGTGAGACGCTACATTAAAGCAACGCATCATGTGAGACAATTGTGATACACACCGGTCTCACTTGGGACGCCATGGCAAGATGGCGGAAATATGAAATTAGAATCCCATTTGAGAACAAATATGCGCTGGGTTACGCTTCGTAACGTAAGTAATCGTTGGTTCTTGGCTAAAACTAGAGAAACATTCGGTTTTGGCAAGTAACTACCTAAGTACTAACAAAATATCACTGAGCAGTCTATAAAATACGAATATAAGTACAAGAGTAGGAAATGCAGTCGCGAGCTCCGATTAAAAGAACACTTCGTAATTTACATTTGGATAAATAAATATACATAGTAAGAACTGCCTGAGCAGGGGGTTTTCGATGTAGGAGGGCCGATCCGCCCTCCGACGCGAATTTTTAATGCACATCGCATTTCCTCACAGAAATTTTATCACAAGTGTTGCAACTAGGAGGAGTTGCATTGAGGTCGTAAGAGCGATCGCTGAGCTGATTGTGTTGTCCGTGTCAGGTACTTTGGCGTCTGGAACAAGTGAAGTCGTTTTTATGTTTTTCACCAAATTATTATACTCTTCAAAACGAAGTTTTTATGCTTTTGATATTGTTATTAGAGTAAAAGCAACTCACAAGGAATTCCGATATTCCAAGGTTTCGTCGTCATCTTCGTCAACACAGTCGTTGTCTTCTTAGTCGTCCTCGGTGTCGTTTCATGGCTCAAGCAGGAATAAAGCCCTTGTTTGGTCAGCTTCATGCCGAACTTCAGAGGGTCGATGTTCCTCTGGCAATGCTCCCCAGCCTCCTTGATGAAAATGTCTTCTTTGGCGGAAATCATGAGTCCAACGAAACACTCGTAAACGTGCGCAGCCAAATCGTGACGTTGCGTGTAGGTGTACAAGCGGTCCCCTTCCTGCCAGTACCCTATGCACTTGTATTTTCTCTCCTCGTAAATTTCCCCCGTGCCGCAGTCAGACACTTGATAGTACATCAGTTCGGGCGCTCGACAATCCGACCATAATTTAGCGCAAAGATCCGTCGTGTTCGGGATTACCCCTGTGTACTCGCCGGATATAGGGCAAGACATTTGAAGTTTCGAGGTCGAACCTGCGTGGGGAAATTTCCAATTAAACACCTAACATTGGGAGAAAGGCGGTCCCCCTAACGTAACGTCGCCTATACTATTTTATCATTTGGAGATGTGTACACCGATTAAAAAAAAAACACTTACGGCCTTGAGTAATCCAAGAACTTTCCCGGAAGTTCCTGTCGTCGCACAAATAATCCATATCGTCTATGTTATTCGTAGTGTTTGATCCGATTTGGAATTCCAGAATATTGCTTCCCCTTTTACTGAACTTGATGCAGATGTATTTTTCCTCATTACTAGAACAAAACTACCTTTAGTTGCTCATGTTTTAATTCCTAACCACCGGTAAGTTTAATGTGAAACCATTGATTATGTGAAACCTACTACAACTCACCATTGGGAGCGGCTAAACGCTATAAACCTATCCCCCGACTCGTTAGCAGCCACGCATTTTATGGTGTAGGTTTTAAACGTTGTCTGGTCCCTGTAGGTTAAAGTGTTATCTTCCACGCGGATGTGCTCCCAATTACCGTGCATCCACTCAGGATAGGTACAATGGGTTAAGGATACCTCGTGAGGCCAGTTGTTGTCATGTCTAGGCCTCAAAACAAACGTTTCGAAACCATTCGTTGCATCGTGTAGGTTCGAGTTGCAAGTTGAATCTCTACTCAAAGCCATGTGCACGACTCCAGTCAGTGGATCTCTCTTGTACAGCTGAAATTTCGGTTGTACCATATTAACCAATTTTTAATAGAAATTTTGAAATGAATTCTGGTTTTGACATTTCAATTCCGGTTTTGGTTCCCCAAGGTTTTAAAATTTCACAAAAGAAAAGAAAACTCACGCCACATCGGTACTTCGGTGCAAGATGGTCCCTGTGTCCGTTTTGGGCGAATGCCACGTATCTTTGGCCGTTAGGGCCGTCCCAAGATCCCATGCAGTTGAGTTTGATGTCGGTGCTGGATAGGTTGCAATGCCTGAACCTCAAGTTAAACTTTGCCGCTGAAGGGCAAGAATCTAACGTGGATTCGTGGCCTGAGCACTCTCTCTTGTAAACGTCGTCGTGCATCTTGTAGGAGACGGAAAATTTCCCGTCTAGTGGGCAGTACTCGTCTTTGATGCGATAACCTTCCGCGTCTTTGGTTTCTAAAAGTCAACGTGATGGTTGCACTCGTAACGTTACACGATTTGCGGTAGGTTGAACCATTGATGTTTGAACGACTATTATTTATTGTACTCGAAGTTTTAAAAGTGTACATTTTTACACATTCCATCGATTGAACTTACTAAAAAGTATCATCTCGGCTGTTGAATGGTTCTCCAAGGAATCCTCTGAAGGACAGTTGAATCTCGCTGACTCCTCATTCATATAGCATTTCGTGATGGTTTCTTGACTCGAAACCAATATTTGCAATAAGTTCTTCGATCGAAGTTTCAAGTGCAAGCAGCGAATGCAGTTGGTTTCTTCGTACCTAGAAGAATATTGCGTTGAGTACGAGGTGTAATTTTATTTATGATCGTGATTCAAAACAATTAAACAACTCACGTGTCGATTAAAATAAAGTTGTTGTCGATCCTTTTGTGACAGTTTCCCCAAATTGGGATCGACGTCGCTGTTATATTCAATATACTGTATTGGACAACTCCTCCCTCTGTGATAGCGCTTTGCATGGCATACTCCCCTTGGAATTCTTGGGGGAAATAACACGTAGCGGTTGTTTGTTGTACTGCAATAGAGAATTACGAAATGCGGTTCATTCAATAATTTTAATTTTCCTATCGAGTTGTGCGCATTCTTATTTACCACTAGTCAAATTTAAATTTTAATTCCAACAAGTCGATCCCACGCGAAAGAGCTGGTTTCTCATCGCCGCGTTAATTTGTTATAAATCGCGACAAGTTGCCTGACAACCGCAATTAACTTTTACTTTTAAATAAGCGCAACCAACCCCATAAAACTGCACTAACTGGACGTAGTGATTTACGTCCTCAGATGTATGTGGGTTGGCGCGTCTGTCCGAAACGGCCGATCGCATTTGCAATTACAATTTTAAATGGAGTGCGCTGCTTCAACTGCTAATTTACCGAACGTGTTTCGTGATAAAATGGTCTTGAGATTTTCTTGCCCCTTAGGAATAAGCCAAACACTATCCTATGTCCCTTACGACGTCACATAATGATTCATATGCAGGATTAGTAAAAAAATACTGGAAAGCGACACAAAATGGCAGTCAAGTTACGAAATATATAACCCGCACGTAATGAACCGGCAACCCGCATAAAAATCAAATGCCTGCTACTCCAATAGGAATATGGCAGACAAAAATGATGGTTTGCCGGGAAGAATGGGAAAAACATGCTATTTTGCCGCTTTGAACCGGTTAAGCAGGTTGCGTTCCGGAAAAGCGTTGTTCCAACTGCGGGAATTGCTGCCGGTGTTGGGATTAAAACGGATTTTGTTAGGTTTAATGACTTTACGGCGTATTTGAGCAGGTGGGTGATTCCGTGAGTTCGGTGATCCATGGAGTGAGTTCATACTGCAGTATGAACTCACTCCATGATCATGATCGTAGGTATTCGTAAACGCAAAGAATACAATATATGTACTCGCACATTAGAGTTAGTAGGGCAGTTGTTTGCTGCGGGGTGCGCAACTATACTGGAAGGTTGAATGTCAAAAACAATATACTTTTTAACTTGTATGGGCAAAGTGTCGTCTTACGTGACTGGAACGGCAAAAGTTAATGTGCCGAACGGAATTGCCGCGTCCGAGAGGATCAAGTTCGAATTTTCGAGAAGAGGATCAAGTTAGCGGGTTCGTTCTGGTTTGAGGGAAGCTCCATTGCCGTGAGCTCACCTGCGCGCGTGTTAAAAAAGCGGTTTCGTCTTGCAAAAATGAGAGCACAAGCAGTCAGCAAACCGCGGAGATTTGCTGGATGGGTGGAGCTCTTGTTTTACGGACAATGTGTGTGTTCTCATTTTTCGCTCGGTCCAACCGCGAGCCTTGGCACGTAGGTGCTGGTTTATTTTCGTGGATCTCGGATTATCGACGAATATACCAATTTCTTGAAAACGAATTTTTCAAATCTTTTGAAATCGTTAAGTAGAGTATTAGTTAGCAGGAAGGAAATTACGGAAAGGATCTCCGAGTAAGGTTGGAAATTCCTGAAATTGAAACGCAACCGTCTCCATAAAACCGTCGTTGGTGCAACCGGTCTTCGGATGAGGCAGCACCGTGAATCAGCTCGGTTGAGTTTCGAGTATTAATATGAGCCTGCACGCTGCGTGAATATTTAATCAAGTTTATAGTGTGAGGGCACAGGCTGACTTTGTCATGTCGCTCTTACCGGCGAGAGGCATCGGAATGCAGAGTATTTTACGTGGGTCGGGCCCATTCCGGATTGCTGTCCCGTCTGAGAAGAGACCAAACAATGGCTCGTCTAAATAAACGCGTTCCTTATCTCATCGGGATACCTGATATGGGCGGGCGTTCGTCAGAGAGATCGCCTCTGCCTCCTTGAGGGCTTAATTAAAAGATGGAAAATTTTAAGTATCGCTTTACTGCCTTGATTAGTCGGGACGAGTAAACTAAACGGGGCGATTACCATTTCATTTTGGGCGGAAGGATTGCGGAGGCTGATTCGGCTAAATTATGATATCGAATCTTCATGTTCTTTTACTACGCACCTATTTGCGTAAACTCAATATATAAAATTTAAACTCTAAAATGAGAAGTGTTTCTGTTTCAAATTGTATAAGTATGTTTATTGGGTGTTTTTCTGCGATAGGCCGTCGTAGTCTGCGGAGGTGCTGTCCTCGAAAGTAAGTATTTGTGAAGTTGAGTCGCCGGACTTTGTGCAACTCGCTTAATTAATAGGAATGATGAAAGGCGATTGTATTCGGCTGAGTCCCGGGTTTCCTCACACTTTACACGGTTAGCCGTCACGACCGCAACGGGCCGGTGTAAAAGTCCGCGCAGTGGACCATAAACCCGAACCGTACGCCGGAGATCTTAATATCCGTAAACGCATTCCTCAGCAGAGAATGGCCATTAGAATAGTTACGGTTCTAGAAGTGTGTACCTGCGTAGGGCCGAGGCTCGCGATTCTTTTGTTGGGGATAGGAGCGGGCGGCGTAAAATGGAAATTGTACGCACGTGTGCGTGTCGAGTGTACTTTTTCTACGCCGGATACGTACGAAACGCGAATTAGCAGACCAGTGAGGGTTTTGCAAACTTTATTTTATTATTATTGTTAAATTATTATTGTGCTGATCGAAGCTTTTCTAAATGGTTTATATTATACCAAGTGTAGGAAAGTATATTTTTTGTCGAATTCTTCGAAAATGACGATGATTATTATGTTGGGTGTGAACATATTCTTTCGAAACAACATTATAAAGAGTGTAATGAAAGGTTTGAGAATCATGAGAGCGAAAAGGGGAAGACTGGGCAACCGGCTACGAATGTCAAAACACCGCGGAAACAGCGACAACTAAAATAGGAGCAGGAAGCACTTAATAAAGTTACGCCGGACAATAGGCACGCAAAGGATCGAGTTGAAGGAAAGTAATCATATTAGTCATTCGTTAGTAAGCAATTTGCATTTCGCCATCGCCGCAATTAATCCACCGTCGGCTATCGCTGGAAATCGGCGATTAGTTTAATCTGCAATTATATTGAAAAATTCACTTACGACACACCAGCGCCGTGATTAACCCGAAAAGAATCGTTTCCATTTTGCGGGGAAAAATTGCAATAATCCCGTGAAGACTACAGCGAAATCCACTCGTATCTAGGTGAACCCCTTTCTATTGCACTGGCACGGAACATCAGCGGAAAGAACTTCATCGGCCGAAAGAACTGCACGAAACCATTCCTCACTTAAGTCCTATTGAGCCACCACTGGCACTCCAGCTACTCCACTTCTGCTCTAAAATACTACTAGAGCCGATGTCAGGTGCTAACCGGCATTCGGTGGGCTCTCGCTCCTCTCTCTCCACGCTCCTTCTCCCTCGCTCCGCCGCATTGTTCAATGACCTCCCGTTTTATGAATGAGAGCGAGAGCCCAGCCTGGAGTTATAATTTCCAGTTCCAGGAGGCATGCAGCGCCTGAAGGTCGGCACGATTACGCAGGTGCAACTGTCTAAATGCTAGTCATTAGGGGGTTGCATTCTTAAGGTGCACCTATACACTGCAAACCAGAACGAAAGGGGCCGTTAAAGCAAGGGGGCTCGTTAAAATGCAACAGAGGGAAACGTCACTTTCGGCCTGCGGGAGAAAACCTGTTCGCTCTCAATTCGAATCTATCGGACTTTTTCTTGTTTTGATGTTCTTTAATTAGGATCGGGGCGTCCCGCGAATGTTTGTTTATGTTACACAAACTGGAACTTCGCTGCGTTTTAATCGAAAGAGGCGGAGGAATGCAACCGAAAAGTATTCCAGCTTCTTTACCCTAAAGAGTGTAGCCCTTTTGCTTTGACCATTTGAACTTGTGGCAATTCCCGAGGATCGTAACAACATATCAATCCTCCAAAAACAAACATTTAATTAGTTTCCGGATGGGCCCGGCGCTGCCCATGTAAATATTCCTATGGCGTGACTAAATTCCCATTAAACCCGCCCACTCTGATAATTCGTACGCGTGAAGGCCATTACGAATGTATGGAATTGTGTTATTCAAGTTTCGTTGTTGTCGGAGGGTGCAGCAGTGCCTCAGCCACCCACACTCTGGGAGAGAAGAAAACACGCATTCCCAGAATGCGCTTTGCATCCTTACGATAAAACATCACTCTTTATAACAACATTAATTTTTAAAACTTTGTTTTCAAGAGTATACTCTTTAAAAACTTCGTTTTGAAGAGTATAATTAAAACTCCGTTTTGAAGAGTACAACAATAATATAAAAGAGAGCGAACGAGAACAGCGCAGGCACTGCTTAGTTTTGAATGTGCGTATTGAACGCACGAATTGTCCCGTGAAATTTGAGTTCGCGCCAGGAAATTGCTCGCATAAAAAGACCACTTCCGGCTGTCGGATGTTCGGCCTCAACAAGATACGCGCCATCCGCAATCCAATAGGAGCCGAAGCCTTATTTCGGCACAAAAGTGGCGGATATAGACCTGGTTTGTTATCGCGGAGTTGGGCCAGACTCTGGCGTCCCATTTTATTTATAGTGGGACCATCAGACTATAAATAAGATGCCCGCACTGACTCGCCGTGTGATAGTGAAAGGAATCGCCGTGAATCATCGAAATGCCATCGGCGATCGCAATTACGCACGCCACGCCCAGAAAAGATGAATTAAAGCGGAATGCGAAAATTTCAATTTCAAAAGCAGGCAGTTCCCAATTTTTGGCGAGAAGAAAAGAATAAGCGGTTTAGGAAAAAGAGACAATACATTTACTCAATGGACGATTCGGAGGATTATACAAACCATTTCTCAAGAATAGCTCATAGAACAATGGGGAGTCATCGCAACCAACTCGACGTATAAATTGAAATTACTGACGGAATCCGTGTGTTATTTTAATCGCGAGCCGCCCGATTTACTTTCGAGTAAACCTCCGGAAAGGCGTCTTCGCAACGCAGCTCCTTCCTCATCTTGTCGTAGAGCGTGTGGTCGAACATTCTGCGGAATTCCTCCCTCGTGGTGTACGTATCGGCGTACAGCATTTGGAAGCTGCAGAAAAGAAAACGGAAATAGATTGTGCGCTAACGTCTGCTTGCGGTCGGACGACCGCATTCCGGGGATATTACTAATCCTTCGTCCTTCAAGCCTGGATCTCTGCATACCTGGCCGTTTTTGTACCCTATTCGAAAGATCGGTTTTGTTGTCGGCAGCTAAATTGGATGGCTGCTTTTGGATTCATTGCAGCCAGTGGTGCCGAAAATTTCGGACGGGGGCTTTACTTTTCAACGTTTTTGGATCTCCTCGACCACTTTTTATCAGAGTTGAGTATTTGCACCAGCAATTAATAATAATAAATCAATTTTTTAACTAACGAATGAAATAAGTATTTTGCCCAATTGAAATCCAGTTGGTTCGACGTAAATAAAACAAGCAAACAAGAACATTTTGGGGACCGCGGGCTCCCGACCCGAATGGGTCACCTTCTGAAGTAGTTTCATTATTGGGGCTTTTTGTGCTCACTATGGCCATTCATCTTCTCTGAGAGATTTTAGATTAGACTTTCAGGACTTATTTGCTAGCCGCTTCGTCCCTGAGAATGCATTCAATTCGCTTTAGAAGGAGCGGTTGGATTTTGGAAAAAAAAATCCAAATTTGAAAATTGTCGAAAATGTTTACAAAAATTCAAAACGTACACATGTACGCGTTCAACGACAAGTGCTCCGGCGCAAATTGCCGGAAACGTATCGGCGGCAAATTTAATGAGCAGATTCTCTCAAAACGCGGATAATTAGAAAAATGAATAGGCGCCTCGAAATGTTCCATTCCGCGGCTCTTTGGGAACTGAATTGTATACGAGATGTTCGGGCATTAAAAAAGCAACATTCCCCGCTAATGAACGTGAGTACGGATTCGCGCGGTTTCATCCGAACAGAGGGCAGTCTTAATTTATACTTACAATTCTGCGGTAATGAGCGGATTTTGGGGGGGTTAATTGAATTTCGCGACTCTAACTTCAGTTTTTCTAAATCACACACACACCCATACACACCCACACACACACAATCATTTGTTGGATACAAATGTTCAAATAATTCTCTAAAGCATTGCGTTACGGAAGTATACCCCCGTACCGTTCGGAGTCGAGACTGTAAGAACTCATTCGGAGTACAGTTGAAATCCCTTGATCCCACAAAGCCCCATTATTTCCGACTTTCAGGAAATCATCATCCTAGTTCCAGGAAACCATCGGGAACAATGGACCCGATTTTTCCGCTACAATTTTCTTACCGGTAATTACCGGTCGCGCGTAATTTATTCATAGGAACGGCAATTTTCATAAGGTACGGTTAAGTTTGTTCGGTGATTCCCCACTAACTCTCAGTTCAAAGTTTCATAATTGCGAGTGTGGCATCAACAATTACGCAATCAGTAGGCACGGGTTATTAGGCTCATCCTGCTTCAGTTGTATCGCAATCCACTGTGTGTAAAGCCCAAAGACGATCCTATTTAAATTATTTTCCTAGTCTTTGGCACAGCTGAATTCTTTCAATCTGACAATCGAATCTCCAAGCCTAAGGCTAAGATCACGTGCCTGAGAACGTGCGTGCAGCTCGAGATCTCCAGGAGCTTCCGCTCTGTTATTAAGATTTTCTCGAAACCGATTTCCAGGAGTTGCTAAGTGGAGACCATCTAAAGTTGATTGAAGCCCCACGGTTGGGATTACAGTGGAGAAATGCGACTGAACTTGAATGGGAGTAATTGGAGCATTCTAATCCGAGTAATCAGCAGCATTCACGTTGATCCACAACGTTCAAGATTCACGCTGTGATACCCGTGGCTCTTTTCGATCTTCCATACACGCACATACTAGCAACTAATAACGCACCCTTTGACATCAGTTACGTATTTCTCAATGCTCCGGGTGCTCTCCCTCGGATCGAAGCCCTTAGCGTTCGGAAAACCGTAAACTCCAATGTCTACGTAAAGTTCGTGTTTCCCCGAGTGCGAATGGACCATACCCGGGTTGTTGGGCAGAGAAAACGGACATAACCAAAGGGGATACACCTAGGAAGACATAAAATAATAATAATAATAAGAAAATAGTAGGAACTAACCTGAAACTCTTCATGGAACTTCAACACACTCTTCTCTAGCACTCCGACTGGCACCAGCATATCTTGGATTACATGGTTCCTCTCATAAAGTTTCTTGAGAGTTTCAGTGGTTGTGAGCTTCAAGAGGGAGATTTTAGGAGGAACCACCCATCCTAGTAGCACCCTGAAAAGAGGGTGGTTTCCGAAGGGTATGATATCTTGTAATTCCCAGAAGATGGATCTCGTGTGTCTGTGGTAATACTCCCTGAGAGGAATGAACTCGACGGTTCGTTCCCTCCGCTCAAACATCGATTCGACGTGTTTAAAAAACCACGGCTTATACCAAGTTCCTATAGCGTTAATTTTGCGCTCGTCCGCGTCGTCTGTTAAAGTTCCAGTCATCAAAACTCCCGAATCTCGATTGAACATGATCCCTTCAACGAATTCATTCTCAAAGTCAGAACTTTCTGCTTCGAACTTCTCCAGGAATTGCTTTCGCTCGAAGAAAGGTTCGTATGTGAGCTTCACGTATTTTTTGATTTCTATCAGTTTGATTTCTACAGCCGTCAGAATTCCCAACGTTCCATACGACCAAGGAACCGAATAAAACAAATCCGAATTCTCTTTCTCCGAACACTTCACCAACGAACCATCCGCTAGCACTAGTTCGAAGGATTCGCAAATGTGTTGGAACAACCCATATTTGTGAGAAGACGATTCGATTCCCGTTCCCATAACCAACCCCCCAACCGTGAGGTCGTCTATTTCAGGAACAACCGGAAGAGAGAATCCCAAGGGAACTAGGGTGGCCGTGAGTTGCCCCATGGTCACCAGCGGTTCGACCCGAACAACCTAACAAGTGGAAAATAAAGTTGATGGTTCGTTGGCCATCCAATCGGAATGACTGCAATTTACTTTTCTTTCCGCGTCAACTTCCAATATATCCACCAGGTTGACTTCCACTCGGAACGAGGTGCTCTTGTATTTGGGGAGTCTGAAGGAGACAGTCTGCCACCCAGGCCTCGCAGTGCATAATTTCGCCTTCTTACCACCATCAGCCCATTCCCTGATCTACAAACAATCTTCCACCATTCCGGCCACCTTGCAAAACAAACGTAAGTCTCACCTGTGCTTGCACTTTACGCACTTTCGCCGAGTGGTTTTTCGGAGCACTGCTGAGGTTGAAAACCACCCAATTCCTGCAGTAGAACCACAGATCGTAAACGAACGAAATCGGCAGGAGAAATAGTACGAACACCCATCGATAATTCAGGAGCAAATGCTCCAGCAATGTGTCCGTCCTCCCAACTTTCTGCACCATTTCTCCAGAACCGTCCGTTCTCCAACTGCTGAACGGTCAACTGACCCAGGGCCAAGGTCTCCGTGCGCTTGGTTTGCATTTATCGCACAGATTACGTTGCAACGTGTGATAGCCACTTCAATTGGGGATTTCTTTACTGCTGATAAGGTGCCTACGCGTGCGGCCTCGAGGAGCAGTGTTCACCTGAGCGCATATTTATTTGAGCGTACATTCTTCTGAGCGTACATTCATTTGAGCGTACATTCATTTGAGCGTACATTCTTCAGAGCGTACATTCTTCAGAGCGTACATTCATTTGAGCGTACATTCTTCAGAGCGTACATTCTTCTGAGCGTACATTCTTCTGAGCGTACATTCATATGAGCGTACATTCTTCTGAGCGTACATTCCTCTGAGCGTACAGTCTTCTGAGCGTACAGCTTTCTGAGCGTACATTCTCTTGTGCGTACATTCACCTAAGTGTACATTAGCCTCAACGTACATTCGTTTGACGTACGTCGTTGGAAATCTAATCCATGCGGACTCTTTCCCCTTTCGGTCGATGGTGCCCTAAAGTCCTGTTGACACCGAACGACTTTCGAGGGCGCCATGCGTCGCAATGGCGCCCGTCGCGGCGCTTTTGAGCAGGCGTCGTCCCATTGATTGCTGTTGAACGATCAGCCGGCGGAGGGTCTATGCCGCAGGACCAAGGTGCGGCCCTTCCGTGCCTTCAATCATATGAACAGAGACTGGTGTGCAGGGCGCAAGACCGCAAAGGCGACACTTCTTCCGGCGCAATCACTCATTTTATGGCTTCGCAGCCTGATTTCCCGAGCAGCGTCCGTACAACCAAATAGTTTCCCTCATGATCGGTTCATTCTGGAATCTGTGCAGAGCCTGTCCTTCAATGCCAGTTGATAAGGTGAGTTCATTCCATTAGTGTTTCCTGCGCGGAGAATCGTTATTTCCCATGCATTCCTCCCATGTATTTGTATATTGTATAAAGCATGCACAGCGCAAATAGCCGTCGTCGAAATTGACATAATCCTTCAATTAAACAAACAGTGAATATTTTAACAGTTGTTTAACAAAATTACATGAACTGTGTAGTAGAGCGTCCAACCGTCCATGATGCTTTACTCACCTATTCAAATTACAATTTACAGATTACAAATTGCGAATTAAAAATTACAAATTCTTTATTCAACTCCGATTATACAGTTGGTGTAATACTTGTTATGTGAATGACTATTTTCTTGCAGTTACATTCGGAATATCGGAGTACATTCAAATGGCATGAATATACAGGGCCTCGCCAAGAAGTAGTTCAGAGGCCACCTCAGGGTACTGCAGCCGTGCCTTCTGGTGAGTTGTTTCAATTTGCAACTTACGAAACTTTCTATCGCAACATCTCGTGAGATGAACTATAGTACTAACCGCAAGACTTACCACAAAACTTACCACAAGACTTACCACGAGACTTACCACTAAACTTACCGCAAGACTTACCGCATGACTTAACACAAGCCACCACACAACTTACCTCAACTCGTACATACTTACATCGGCCAAGTTTCAATAATCAAACCTTATTGCAAAACTTTAGAATTTAGGTTGCCATTTTAAAGTCAGACTTCAATCCATACACCACACGTACTGCGAACAGAACTAATTAAGGTCGTATATTGGGAGAAACTATTCCATATGACGTCAGCATATCGATTGTTGACCACTAGGTATCCCAATTTCCACCGGCTACACCTAATTAATTGAATGTGGAGCCCAGTAATGCAATTATTATTATTAATGCAATTTCACAGTAAAACTTCACGATCTTTTTTTCGATAAGATTTCTGCGCGAATTTTGCCTCCAAATGTAAACGTAATCTCCGAAAGTATTTCTCGAAACAATCTCGAGAATCTCCCGAAAGTTACGCATCTCATTGTGTATAGAAATCCAGGTTTCACTGGAGACAAAGATCTGTCTTCATGCTCCTGTCCCAGGCTGTGCTTATTTCTCCGTTCCCTTTGTTCCAACCCGTGCTCTGATTCCTCGCAGTAATTTGCTTTTTGCGTCCGTCTTCATTTTCCATTCGCAACGCACTCGACTCCATCAGTGTCGGTTTTCCGACGATGCGAAGGTGCAACAGTGCGACGGTCGAATAGTAATCATTTTATAGGATGACGCGGAGATGCATCGTTAAAATAATAACGGCGAGAAAAAAGTGGGCTCCATTATTTCGATACCGTCCATTAAACACGCGCAGGCAATTGATTTTATCCGAGGTTGGCGACCTTCGGACTTCAGGGTCAGGATTTAGGGCTGGATCTGCGGTCATAGCCATCTTCTTGATTGCAGTGCTGAAGTTCTGCGGTCGTGATGAGTTTGCAATGGAATTTGAGCAGCTATTGTTTTTGACATTCTCGTTATTTGTTAGTCAGTATTCAACCAGTATTTATAATAATTATTTTTCTAATCTTTCATATAACCCGGCATTTTTTCGAACGCTGGTATCTAATGGGTTAATTAGACTTGCCTGGAATTTAATCACATTCAATTTCCGCCCGGTATTAGTTTTATATGAGCAGAAATTTCCGCGAATTACACTCTAAATTAAACGTTTTACTATCCCGTTGGCATTTTCATTTGTGTCATAAAACTCTCCATCAGAATCGATTGCTCCATTTAGCTTATTCGGGTTAAGATTACACCATTCCAAGCTTTGGCGTTAAAATCTTAATCTAATTTTCCCTAGTCGCTCTTGAGGAATGTCCGTTGTTATTAACGACTATGGGTAATTTTTGCTGGTCATACGTCATTATCTGTAAGCATGCGCAATTTCCACACGTAATCTAATTCGATTCATCCCTTCCAGGTGAACAATTCAACGACGTAATAAATTCCGCCAGAGTGCCAGAAGATGACTCAAACGAGTGTAAGTCAATACAAAAAGTGATAAAAGACGGACGTGTCATAAGTTATATAATGTCTCCAGTGCCTAAGTTGGAGCCAGCTTTGCCTAGAAGGAAGAAAAATCCAGTTTTAGCGTATCGACGTCACGAATTTCTTGTCGGAGATGGCGGAGGCTCGGCGGACGCCCCCGATTGCGGGGGCGTCGAGAGAGCTAGGGTAATCATGCACGGTTTTCCCATTTGTAGCATGTAGATTTACAGACGTCGAGATGAAGCGCTATGTAATTTGGCGGTGGAGAAACAACGAATAACGCACTGTTTTGGCACGCGAAATCTACTATGGTGAAAACAAGGAATACATTCGTTACCTAAAGACTGACAGGTATTCGCTCTGTTCGCAGAACCAATTAGGAATCATTGCGCATGCGCATTACCGAATTTGGCGGGCTGCGCATGCGGGCTGATTCCGAATTAGTTCCAAACTGACTGCGCGAACAGAGCCGAAGGTAACGAGCAAAGTAGAGCGCTAGGTGATCACGACAAAGGGCTACAAGTAGTGAACATTTTGATGCTTCGCTGGTTTTGGCACCAGCTTATTTAGCCTAAGTAAATGGTTTAGGTCAGAGAAAACAAATCCAGTCTTCACTCGACTACATCAAATTTTGAGCTGTACGTCCGAATATAATTTTATTTATGCCCAATGGTAGGTTTGGCGGATAGATACGCGTCCAACATTTGGCGAAAAACGTAGAAACCCATCCAGTTCTGCGTTTGGCAGAAAAATGCGGAAAACCTCAGGTTTGGCAAAAATTTGTAGGGAACCACGATTGGCGAAAATGTACGGCAAAAATATTCGGAAATTTCCGGAAAAATACGTTCGCAAAAATTTGGAAAATTGAAATTTCGTTCATCGAGAACCTCCAGTGGAACAACCTCTTTACCCAGTCCAAAACGCAAAACCTACTCTTCAAAACCGATTCTCGAGCATCACACTCGTTCCTTTGGCATACGTACTCTTCATAACAGTGTCCTCATTGAGGACTGCCGTTTCGCCGTTTCAAGGGTAAAACTGACGGCTATTCACGAGCTCACGCTGCGTAGCCTTTATTTTGAAGTACAGATGGCGCTTACGCTTAGTGGAATCAATGACGCACTGCATGCCTCGTGAGCTTTAGCACCGCAGGGAGCTTTGTCCTAATTGTGGCACCATCGAAGCACTGGAACTTCGAGCTATAGCACCTATTGGGGCGATGTGTTGGAGAAATGTCGCGAATTTTAAATTAGATGGAATTAGAACGGTGAGAAAGAATCTGCACAAAGCGGGTTATTTTGAAACGCGATCGATGCTGATATAGGCTGTTCTCGTTTGTTTCTCAAGAAATACAATGGGTGGTATCGGAAGCCCATTCTGATTGCAATCTGCACTACTCTGGAGTTGTCTTCTTCATTAAAACCTTGCTCGCTCGACGGCGAATTTGATTGTGAGTTGTCACGACAAGCGTTGACATCTCGTTTAATTGAGTTCTGTTGTCTCGAGGAATGTCGCACGCTGTGGAGACCAAGAGCTTTGGTCTTATGTTTGGAGTTTAAGTAATTTTTACAAGTGGCGATAAATTTATGTCGCGGGCACTCATGATGTGGTTTTTCAAAAAGGCATTTTTGTTCACGAATCGGCTGGAATTTTTTGGGGGAGCTGAGAGATTTTTGCAGGATGATCGAACCCCACGCCGGTTTCGGGAATAGTTGCTTTCAGTGTATTCTGTTCTTATTAGCACCATTTCGCTGTTTCGGTTCAACGTTTCAGCGATGGAAATTTAACGTCTCGGCTTATTCGGGCGAAAAATTGCTGAGAAGTTGAACCGAACAAAACTATTGTCAACTTTCGATACACGACTATAAACGAGCAACTTGTTACGCCATTTGGTGAGAACATACATAAGATCTGCCATGCCAACTCGATCAGTGAATGGGATTTTCAATTAATCGCGCTGTATAGTAATAGAGAAATTTGGCTAGAAAAATAAACTTCCCTTATATTGCCGTTCGAAGATGATTGCAAAAGTGGTTAGCGTTATTGGGGTGGAGCAGAGTGGAGGGTGTAAATGAAAATAAGGAGGAGAAGGTGAAAAGTAACTTGAAAGGGAAAGAAAATGCTCAGCTCACAACCTCCGTACTGATCGGGGCGGTTTGGACTGATCGACAAAACATCCACCGAAAACCAACGCAATTCCTTCGAATTAAAATGAATACGTTTCCTCAAAAAGAGCGGAGAGATGCATGCGTTGCCTGAAGAGGGAAGTTTTGAGGAGGAACTTTGAGGGGGGCGCATGCATGTTACTCGGAAGGGCAGAAATGGGGAGATTCGAGATGTATTCATTTTAATTACAGTCCGAGGAGAGAGGCAGTTCCCACTGGAGGCCTTCTCGACGGAGCAGGTCGGAAGGGCCTGCACGATCTAGTGCCCTGGCCTGCGAAGAGCGGAGGCGTGACTCCGATCCGGACTTGGAGAAAACGGTAATCACCAAAACCCCAAACCGGGCGGTAATCCCCCCCTGGTCTGCGAGAAAATCCGCCTATTCCTAAATCTGGACGCGAAATCTCCGCAATCCTGACCTGTACGCGGGAGACGTTCAGTTCTGACCTGCGCGCGATCTCTGCAATCCTGCCCTGTACGTGGAGTCTTCTTAGCCCTGACCCGCACGCGGAATCTACTCAATCCGGGCCTGTCAATTCTGCTGTGTACGCGGAACTTTGCAATCCCAGATGTTTTCGATGTCGTGCGCCGCAGTCTTTTAGTGTAATTGATCGTTTCATCAAAAACGTAGATTTTTCATAAATCGGTGTAATGAGTACACGTTACACTAAAATGCTACAATTTTTAGATTTTACATGAAATGCTAACCTGTTTCTGCCATTTGATGGAAACACCATCTAATTATAGTGAGTGGCTGATCTGGGTGTACTGTATGAAAGGGTTTCGTTAATCCGTTTTTCATCAGGACGTTTTCTCACTGGATTCGCTGATTTAGGAAAGAAATTCTCCCGATTTGGACACAAAATTTGGGAGCTAATTTCAATAGAAATTTTGCGCTGAAATAGAAATTTTAATGTTAGTTTATTACGAATGACGTAGGCATAACTGATTTTTCGCATTCAGAAGAAGAGGGAAACTATAGCTTAACTCTTAGCGGAAATTCGCCATCCCAAACTAACTCATGTGGAAAAATTTAGGGGCAAGACGGTCTCTTAAGGAAAGCCATTTCGAAAATAAGTACGGAATATCGGCTGCAATTCGCTTGGCCCGCGGGCCATTCCTTCAGGAAGCACGCCACAGACGCAGCGCCGAGGAAATCGCAATCGATGGGAGTCATAAAGAACAAAGACGGTAATCCCACTAGCAATCGCCCCAATGCGCTGAAGTAACCGCTGTTTCCCGAACAGCTCGGGAACTGGAGCCTCTGGTACACGATCAATCCACGAACGAAGCTGAGAAGCCGCAGAAGTTCAGCACCGAATACTCGAAGAAATTCAGACCTTTCTCGCAGTACGACTATGCGAAGAAAGGCTCGAAGGACCACGACGAGGCGCGGGCGTCGTTGATCAACAAAAGCAACGCGAACGACAGCAGTTGGATGAGTGAAGTGGTCGAGCTGAGGAAAAAAGCTGGAGAATACAAGGTGAGAAAAAATCGTTATTCGAATCGCAAATTCATTTAATTATACAGTTTTTTTCATTTATCATTATTATACTTTTCAAATCGACTTTTTTCGAAACTTCAACCAAATCGTTGGATTTTACGCTCTAGCATCGCGGCTGGGGTACTGATTTTGCTCCCGAAAAACCAGCGGACATTTACAATAAACAGGTGGAGCTCTGGGATCAAGTTTCACGCAGGAGCTCCCTCTCGGCTCTATCTCTGGCTTCGACAACACACAAGTAACCAACCTTTTATTATACATCCGCTATACAGGTGTATAATGAAGGTTTCTATATCTATTATGCACATGTATAATCAGACCTACATTCTGCTACATAAACGAATAATCAAAATGCTTTACTTTAATTTGCGAATTCCAAGCTGAGACTAATCACTTTCCAGGACCTACAGTAAAGAGGAGAAGGAGGAAGAAAACGCGAAGAAAAGTTCACCGACAAAAGCCTTAAGGAACGCTGAGAACTCCGCAAAGATGATGAGGGACATGTTCAGGCATCACTTGGAGCGGACGACTGGAGGGTCAGGTAAACACTAGACCTTTCATTGACGATACAAAGGTCAGTGCATTCGGCCGAAGTTCGACTAAAGCACGACTTTTCAGAGTTAGATGGCTTAATCCTCTCGCCGACTAGGGAAAAATTGGAGCCTACGATCCCCCGGAAGCACGACGACCCAAGGGACTCGCAAAAGAACAGTCCGAAGAAGACTGTAGCGCAAAAGGGTACCGGGCAAAAGAGGAACTCGCAGAAATCCAAGGCTAGTTTAAGGAACAGTAAGTGACTGATGTTGGCGGGCTACGTCGTCGATAACGAAAATTATTCCTCAAAATTAGATCGCTCGCAAAGCGTGGGCCCGACGGTCACCACAAACGAAAAGCGATCGCCGATCGCCCAAACTCGCTCGGCGTCTGTCAAGGAGAAAGCCCAATCGACCAACGAATCGCCGACAAGAAAACCCAGGCCTTGTACGTATGCATGCAATAAGTATTCGGTGTGTGCCAAGTTTCGTGATGCTTCTTCCGCACAACCCTGACTAACTGGAACCTGCTTCAAATCCCCATCCCAAACCTAATTGTCATTTACTTTAATTTACTCTTACGTGAGACGCTAGTGCATCTTACATGAGACGCTACTGCATCTTACGTGAGACAAGTACCCCATTCCCCCCCAAGAGTTTTCCTTCAGTTGTTTTGCTAGTTAGACGATTATGTTCGTAGATGTAGCGAGTCTCTTAGAACCGTTCGCTGTCATGACTAATCTTCCGGTGTTTTAGCATCCTTGAACACGACCGGCTCATCCCGATCTAAACCTAGCTCAGTACCCCCTAAAAACCTGGAAGACCGCTCGGCCCACGCAAACAAAACAAACAAAACGCAAACGACAAACGCCCACGAAACTAAAGAGAAGGCGAAGGGAGGTGCTAAAGGTAAGGCGAAAGGGCCGCCCTCAGGGCGCGCCGTCCGCGAGTAACTCGCGACACTTGGCACACAATCCCCAAACCCGAACCAAAGATGGCGCGGGACACCACCACTATTCCTTTGTATTGTAACCGTTTGAAATTTGTGGATAAAAGGGTGCCTCGTGGAAATTCTGTTTCATTTTTCTTCTTTTGTGTGGCGGCAGCCGGCGAAGTGGGCAAATCGGACGCCACCGAACCGGCTGAGAAGGAACCGGAGAACGTTGACTTGGAGCCTGTTGTCAAGTCGCCTCCGGAGCCGACAAGGGTCAAGTCCCCAGAGCAGATACTCATGAGATCCCCCGATCCCGTTAATTGGACTGTCCCCCTAGACACGGGGAAGACGTTCACTGTCACGCAAAACGTCAGGAAAGGTTAGTTCCTGTTCCCTATCCCCGTGATGTCCGTTCAGCCATCTCCGCTTACCTCACTCATCCTACTTACCCAACTCACCCTACTTACCCTACTCATCCTACTTACCCTACTCATCATACTTACACTACTTACCATACTTGGTCTACTCACCATATACGTCCTACTCAACATACTTACCAGACTTACAATACTTACCATACTTACCATACTTATTATACTTACCATACTTACCATGCTTACAATACTTACCATACTTACTATACTTACCATACTTACCACACTTGCCATACTTACCATACCCTTAATTCCCCTCAATCATCTCCATCAAACTATCTTTGTCCCAGGATGACATTCCTCGCTGAATAACAGAAGGGAAGCGATTTTAGTAAACGTTACGCAATAGCAACAATCTCACCCATTTTGATCATTATCCATTTAAAAGGAGCTTTTTCTCGTTCAACAGGGGACAACCCGATTAGGCCTCACAGCGAAGTGAAAGCTTGGCCGGCGTCGGACGTCCCTCTGCTTGTCGCCAAGTCAGCCCCGCCAGAGCTTACGGAGCAGAACAAAGAGCAAGGCATGTCCGTCTCTTAAGTCTAGACTGATTCTGCTTAACCATATCCTATTTGAATGTAATTGCTTCAGGAATGGGTTTAGCAGCGAAAGCGTGAGCGGGGCGTGGTGAAAACTTAAGGGATGTGCCGCCAGGAAAACGAGCGCGCGCTTTTCTTTCGGTTCAATGTATACAGAGCTTGGTTCTTATTTCGAGGTAAAGGGCACGTTTGTCTCGAGCAACATCGATTGAACCTCCGTTTAGTCAATGGAACCTTATTTGTCGATGGAACCTCCGCTATATTCATTACATCAATGCCTTTGAGTTCGAGTAAAAACGCAACACCATTTGGATTGTTTCTCAGTTCCGCGAAGAAAAAGTTCTAACTTTTCCTGACTTCCCAAATGTGTCTGGTGTTGTATGTTGAATGCTTATCCCTAGCATAGATGAAAGTTTTCTATCTACGTCCCTAGTCAACGTGAATTGTAAAACATAAAGTCCGCATACTAAGTAATCACGATTCGAACCCCAACCTTTACGTCGTTGATCTCGACAGGAGCACAGTTAAACTGTTTTAAACTGTGGACAGGAGTTACGCCAAGCTCCCTCTACATTCCGCGAACTATCACTAGTTCGGCATTCCATTGCGTTGTCATCTATATCGGCATCGAAAATGGCGGGAAAGTTTCGAAACAAGTGGCCTCTCGTCGAGTCCCCCCATCGAATAGTAACCGTGAAGTTCCACAGTGTCCTAGCAAGCGCAAACTACTCATAAAGCACCAGTGCTTCTTAAGTGGTCTGCTCTAGCGGAGGTTAATAGAGTGGAGTGTTCCTATAGTTAGGGTACCCCAAACCAGGCTTCGACTCTTTCAAGAGGGGGATATATTTTTTCGTAATTTACAATTTATATTTTAAATAGTTACGATTGCGAAAGTGTCCGAATGGAAATGGTTAGGTTCTCGTCTCGATACGAATTTGTATCTCGTTGGAGGACCTAAACCGGAATTAAAGAGCGGTGCTACTATTTGACTAATGTTGGTGCAAACTAGAAGAGGTGTTCGACCTTATTGTCAATGGTTCAACCGCATTGCCAATGGTTCAACCGCATTGCCAATGGTACAACCGCATTGTCAATGGTCCTAATAGGTTCCCCATCGCGCCGAAAGGGCGCGCTCGCTTGAAATTCTATCACTGAAGATTTATTGAATCGGCTCCGTTCAATCGGTGGAAGAAATTGAAGAATTTATATTATTGAAATTGAGATTATAACGTACTAAATTCCATATTGAATGTTAAATTTACCAAGTATAAACTGAGTTGCCGTACTATTTTTTGAGTAGTCAGAGTTTATGAGCTGAATTCTATTTAAAACGTAAGAAACACTCCGCCTCATTCCGGAGAGCATTTTAAGTTCCGTTTTGTCATCGAGTTCAATCACTGGGTACGCATCACATACAATTATATTCAAACGTTACGTTATAACTTATGTATACCAGTGCAGTGGTTCAATCAAATTAACGTTTTAAAACGAGACACGGCAGTCCGTGTCGTCAGTCTGTCGCCATGGCACGGCAGTCCTAGTCATATCGTGTGATGTCAGTCTATCGTCTTGTCATGTCACGCCATTTAACGAACTGTGGAACAGCGCCAGCGCCATTTTTACTTGACAATTCCGCCTGGAAGCTTCTTACGTCGGGCTTCGAGCCTAAACATTGCAATGTTCAGGAAAAACTAATGGGGAAAATGAGGAATCCGTCGCAGCGCCACTCAAAACCACACCATCCCTGCCTTTCGTCCGTTACTTTCACACTCAACCGGCCGGCTTTCCGTCAGCTAAATTCCGTAGCCTACGTATTATACAAGTTTCGAAAAGCACTTTGCAAGAAAACCGTTCCAAATATATCGCATATTCCGTGGGAATTGTTATATTTTAAGTAGTCGCGTACGCTTGCATAATCCAATTGTTCGATTTAGTTGACATCGAATACACTCGATCATAGCAGTATTAAAGTGGAATAAATTTCTGTTACTTTAGTATTGGTTTTAATCTCCCTGCATCGCCATTATTTGCCCATCAGTGTTTGAATGGAAAAATGCGTATTTTCTTTTAAATTTGTTTTGAAGAGTATATACTCTTGCTGCTGATTGTATAATTGATATACCTACTACATAGTATATAAATTGCTACAAGCCGTATATGATTAATATACGAAGAATATGAATACTATTTTCTTAATAAATAGCCAATTAAAGTCGACTTGTTTCAATGAACCCATCGCTTTATCCACGAAAACGGCTCTAGTGTTCACTTGTAGCTAAAATATTTTGAAATTCCCGCGTCTCCTGGCAGCAAAACCCGCTCACTAGATCCACCGGAGGCTAGATCCATGGTCGGAAGCGCGGTGAAGAGGAATTAGGCAGCCATTACTCCCCAGTAGGCTTCTTCGCGTCACAACAATATTTCCGACGGAGATTCGTATCCGAACTATTTCGCATTGATCGACGTGTGGCAATGTCCGATCAAGTGCTGAAGCTAGCGAATTTGCGTGTAGTCGAGTTGAGGAGTGAGCTGGAAAAACGTGGCCTGGACAAGAGCGGCTTCAAACAAACGCTGTACAACCGCTTGCATAAGGTGGGTTAAATATTCATTGGCCATTTCTGACAAATGAGCGACTAAACTCCCCTTGCCCCTTCATTGACGGTAGAAACGCCCGATGGTCCTCATTTTGTTTGGAAAAGTCATCATTTCAGGTTAAGTTAGGTTAGGACATCTCTGTCGCGAATCAAAGGTTAGAGCGACGTTGGATTTGTTTTTGCGGCGTTAGGTTCGGTTTTGAGTATAGTGCGTGTGTTGGGAGGAAGCAGGGTGGCCACGTTCATTGAAAATCGGGAATTCCACGTAATCGTCGAGTAATAATTATTACTGAATTTACCTGAATTTCAACTGGAAGCTTTTCTCATTTGGAATAGTGAGCTACTCCGCTTGTTTAACCTACAATACTCTAAAATCTTTTGTCTACTCAATAATAACAGGTTGTAATGGCAGTGTAGTGTAACGAATTATTAGACACAAATATCTAACAAGATTTACTTAACCTAGAAATTGTTTGTAAACGTGTTCAGTTATAAGAATTATCCGAACTTTATCATCACCCACAGGCATTGAAAGACGAAGGAGAAGATCCTGAGACGTACGAATTTGACATGGAGACAACTAAAAAATCTTCACCCAGCAAACGGTTGGATTCCAGCAACGCAACGGAAGACTCTGCTGTTTCTGCTAGTGAGGTTCGTGTAAAATTACCAGCTTTACCAACTTTATTAATGATAATAGTATTGACCTCATGTAATATTGCATTATAAAAAGTAAAGTAATATTGCTATTAGAATGAAGAGAATAAGGAGGAGGAGCACGAAGAAACGGCTCAAGAAGAAAATGAGGCAGAGATAAACGAAGACGCCGACACTAAGAAAGACAAGGACGCTATTGAGTTGACTCTCGATGAAGCTGAAGCCTTGGAGGTTAGTTCGAATAGTGTTTTATTTATCGGATAAATCGACTGTACTTAACTGATCGTAGAAAATTGTGGATATTCACGAATTCATTTTGTCGCAGAGTTCCATCGTCGAAGAGGGCGACAAAATTGAAGAATCCAAAGGTAAGTCAAAGTTCGCCGTTTTAAAACCTACAATTCGGGAAGACATTTGCAATTCTATCGCAATACATGCCTGGAAGACTTGAGGAATCCTGATGAGAAAAGATTGACCTGAAAAGCTTCCCGTTACGTCTTCTTAAAGATGGCGGATGCTACCTGCGATCCCATCTTCGGGAATCGTCATCGTCTGAAGTGCTAGAATGCACAATGACAAAATTCTAGAACGAGAATGAATGAAAATTGTCAAACGAGTCCAAGAGCGAAAACGACAACACTAAGAGGAGGCGGCAAAAATTGGGAATAAAACTACTAGGAGGAGGTTGGCTGAGACTGCGGCAAGGACGATTGCATTAGGCATGTTTGCATAGAGGGCAATGTCTTCTCTCCGGAACGAATTTCGGTCTTATGGCACCTTTTAAAATCTAGTTGGTTGTGCAGTGTTTTACCACCGTACTTTCTGCATCTTAACTTTTCAAATGCAACATTGAATATTCAAGAGTTGGTTCTTGCTTGCGCTCACGAATAACGCCTCTCTTGGAAGAATTGAGATGTGGGGGATTCACAGAAAAAAACAATATAATGCTTCGAAATACTTTGAATAGTATAAGTGAATTTGGAGAAGAAATGTGTTAGAAAGGAATGAGGTATTAGAAGAAGTGCCAAGGCGATATGAAGAAAATGCCGAGAATGCTGAGAAGGAGTGAAGAGTTTGCTGCTATAAAAGGAAGAAATGAAGAGAGTGCCAAAAAGAAACAAAGAGTGCCATGAAGAGAGTGCCAACAAGAAATAAAGAGAGTGCCAACAAGAAATGAAGAGAGCGCCAACAAGAAATTAAGAGAGTGCCAAGAAGAAGAAAAGTCGAAGAAGGAGAAGAAATGAAACAAATTTATTAGAAACGCACGAAGGACCCTGAGTATAAACTTAGAGAATTCTGGAGAGGATTCTAAAAAACGAGAATTACAAAACGATAACAGTAACCGAATGAAGTCAGAGAAGACGCCCGGAAAATCGTGATGCGGCACCTGCAGGAAAATATCGAGCCGAGGCATGCCAACTCAAGGTCTCTCGAGTGAACCTCGTTTCCCTTTAAAATTGAAATATTCTAATGTTGCATTTGTCTCGTAGTGACTCAAGTGGTGATTCTCTTAACTATGGCAAAAATGTGTTCCCATCAGGCTCCTTCTGGAGGATTGCGTTTGGTGTTTCAAATCGATTGTTTATTTATGTAGATGAGAAGAAGGATGAGGAAACTGTTACGCCAAAGAGTGCTTCGGCTGAAGAGGTTAAAGGGGACTCGCAGGGATCGAAGAACGACGAAGAGAAGTCTTCCTCGTCTAGGTTTGTTCTATTGAATTTTATCCTGGAAGATTCTGCTGTGGCCGGTGATCAACGGATGCGATAAGCGATTTCGGAAGCTTCGTTTTTTGGAGAGCATGAAAAGTAGTGAGAAGTGTGGGAATATTTTTGAAAATCCGGAGATTAGTTTTAACCGGCCCTTTGCGGGCGTTCGGACGCTAAGGTAAGGTTTGGTGGTGAGCTGGGAAATAACTCTCCTGGTTTCCGTGGCTGGGAGTTTACTTTCAAAATGTTACCTGGAGTTCGGTTCTCCTACAGCAATTGTTTGATGGGGTTTTGCAGCTCTATTGATTCTACGTAACGCCAGCGAGTTTCTATGTTCCTGTACTATTTCCACAATGCTCTCGGATAAATCTCGCATTGTGATCCTAACATATCTAGATGCTGGAAAACGTCAGGATCTGCGTGGGAAATTGCGGAAGGAATTCTCTATGGAGGGGTGCGAAATTCCAGACAGAAAACTGAAATTCCAGGAGGTCCAGGAATGCAGTTTGGTGTTCAGCGTGGGATAATGTTGAAGCTGTGCAGCAGTGTGGTGATTGGAGAATGAAGTTTGAAGAGCAATCAAGATTTCTTTTGAAAACTTCATTTGAATTTTGGGATTCATATGATTGGGAAAACATAGCAGTTGGAGGAATAAAAATTACGTACGAAAGGATTCTCAGAGGATTGTGGAGGAGCGACGTCCGGGGATGAAAACCAGGGAAACTTTTTGAACGCAGATCAATTGCCACTGAACGAAGGGAGGGTTATTTTCCGCAACGCGCGACGTCCTCGACTATAAACGATCCATTCCATTTCACGTGCTGCTGGCGGGACCTTTATTTTTTGTTTACGAGAGATAACTCCACCGTATCGCCAGTTAGTCACTGCCGTTTGCCATAATGCTTTGCTGTTTTGTAGCGAGAAGCAGAGGGCACCATCCGACAGCCAGAACAGGAACTTGTGGATAACGAACATCTCGCAGAGCACTCGGGCCACCGAGCTGAAGCAGGCCTTGTCCGAGCACGGTAAGGTTGTGGGCGCCAAGGTGGTGATCAACGCCCGTTACCCCGGCGCCTGTTGCTACGGTTACGTGAAGATGGAGACCGTGGCTGACGCGGACAACTGCATCGCGAAGCTCAACAACACCGAGCTCAATGGCCAGATCATCAAGATCGAGAAGGTTGGTGGTTTAGCAGTGTTAGGGCCTGATTCTGGTGACAACAGGATTTTTGCTATGCCGTTGCGCCTTAATAGTTCATGTTGACATAACCACAAACTGCTTATATGTGCTGTTTTAGTATACATGTACCACACATAACCTCACTAAATGAAGTGGCAGAAACACAATTACACAAAACCGTGTACGACCTCATTGTCACAGGAATCACGCCCTTAGTCGTATGATCTGGTCGCATAACCGAATCCAAATTTGTATTACGTTAATTCAGTGTGGCTTTTGTAATCTATTCAGATTGTTTGTGTCGACAGGTGCGGCCTGATCACCTGAACCCACTGAAAGCGCCTGTGAAGAAGGAAGAAGCGAAGGAAAAGCCTAAGGTTAGCGGCGGCAACAATAAGAATTCCGGTCAGAAGGGCTCGAGCGTCGATACCAAGACTGAAAAACCGAAAAATGACGGGAAGAGCGATAAGAAGGATGAGAAGGAGCAGGATGGGAAGAAGGTCGAGAAGGATGAGAAGTCCAAGGATGGGGATTCTAAGAGCGATAGGAGTGTAAGTGGTACTGCAATTGCAAATTTAATTGCTATCACGAGGCAAGCCCGTTATGTCCTGTATTTCCCCATAAATAGCGAGTGTTAGAATTTTGGTGGAAAAGCGCTTGTGAAAATCCGTTCTTTTTCCAGCGAAATCGCAGCAGAGATAAACGGGACAGCAACCGTTCCGGCTCGCGGAACCGCAGCGAACGCAGCCTTTCTTCGCGGTCCCGCCGCGACCGCGACCGGGAGATGCTCACTTTTGACAAAATCAAGAGGGAGCGCGAACGGGAGAGGATGCGCGAGCACGAGCGGATGATAAGGGAGCAGAAGCGCAGGAGGGAGGATATAGAGCGGCAGCGGGAGATAGAGCGCAGACAGCGGTCCGAAGCACAGCGCTTGGAGCGGGAAAGGGAGAAGCTGCGACAAGAGCGAGAGCGCTTGGAGAACGAGCGCGCTGAGATAATGCGGCTGGAAAGAGAGAGGCAAAAGATGGAGAGGGTCAAACTCGAGATGGATAGGATTGAGTTGGAGCGGACCAAGATGCGCATCCAGGAAGAGGAGAGGCGAGCGGTGAAGCGACCTCCTGCTTTTAGACATGAAGGGGGTTATGACGAGAAGCGGCGTGCTCCCACTGATAGGCACTTTGACGATGCGCCTCCGCCACCGCGGTTCGACATTCCTTCGAAGTAAGTGCCATGGTGGTCTTCAGCTCTTTAATGATGCGATAATAACTTTATTATATGAAGAGTGCGCAGTTACACACTCCTGACGTTTGAAACCAATCTTTAAAAATGATGCAACTAAACAGGATATTACGTTGTTAAATAATGATATCGAGGACTGGACGCTGAAATTTAATAAACTTCATTGGTTCCATTTTTAATGAATTGTTTCAGCTTGAAGTCCCGTGACACCCCACCGAAGAAGTTCGCTGCAGCAAAAGACTTCAAGCCGCGGGTCGGCGTAGACAAACACGACAACTCTTATCCCCCAAAGAGGGATCGGGACTACGACAACAGCCGATCCCACGCTCTGCCGCCATTGAGCCGATCCACCGTCAACATTCCCAAATACGAGGGTTCCGCTCCCATGAGCTTCGGCGGGGAGAGGGACATCCGCGACTCAAGACCACGCGACAATTCCGGGTCTTTGCCCTCTAAATTCATGTCGTCGGCGTGAGTGCTTTTTATACTCTTCAAAACGTTTTCATTTCATATAATTCTCCGTTAATCATCAGTCCTATTGGGGACTTCCATGCTATAACGCGATTCAAGCCCATTCCCAATTTGAAATTTCCAGCGTCTCCAAGGACACCAGGTATGGCAGCGCCCGTGACCGCGATAGGTCCCCACACTTCCGGCCGCCCGTCAGGGACGACCGCGACCGTCGCCCGCAACCCGATCATAAGAGCGAGAGCCGCGGCGCGCCCCGTGACCGCTACGAGCCGGCCCAGAAGAGCAGGCCGTTCACGAGCGACCGCAGGAAGCCGCAAGCCTCCATGAGCGCCTCCTCCAACGGAATCGCGGATTCGAGGAGTTTCGAGCGCGGCAGCTCCAGCAACTGGCACTTGAGCTCGGAGAAGTCCTTCGGCGCGGGCTCTTCGAGCTCCGGGCAGAAGAGCTGGGCGAAAGACAGCTGGAGGCCGAGCCAGGGGACTAGCAGCTCGGACAGGTGGAGCTCGGGCGCTTCGCGCAATACGGGCTTATCAGGTGGGCCTCCGTTCTCAGGGAATGCAAACAGTTCGGGACCGTCGTGTCCGCCACCCCCGGGCATAAATAATTACGTGAAGGAAAGGTTCTACGATAAAAACGGCAGCAGCAGCATGAGAAAATATTAACTCCCCCTTTTCTGTACGCCTTCCGCGTGTTTTAAGTTCTTAGAGTTTTCTTTCAAGTGCTCCAGTAAGTGATACCTGTCTGTCCGATAAGCTTAGTGTTTAGTGATTTTTGTTTTCTTTTGTTACAGAAAGTAAGGTGAAAAAGCCACTGACTTCATAAAACGCATAATACGCCAATCATTCGTACAAGATGCGTTGTTTCTTTGTTGAATCGTTCTCTCGATCAGTTCGAGGTTTAAGTTTACTTTTTGTCCTTCCCGAGGAGCACTTATGTTAGTTTTGTATGTGAAATGAAATGTCTTCATTAGGCGATAATTTCTTGAATATAGTCAGTAATATGATTCGCCGCCATATTTTATTCCTCTTACCGCCCCCTCTACACTGGATGTTCTGTCCTTGGACTCAGTAGAAAATCTGGCGGTTTTTCTAAAATCGGCACTGTTCTAATTAATGCGCCCGCACCATAAGCATAGTAGACTTAATGCACACAATGAGTATAGAATCAAGGTCATTCATAGAACCAAAATATTGTCTTTGAAGTGAGAAAAATTTTGCCAATAATTCTTGAGAGGCGAGGTTAAAAAAAAGCACAAACTTCAAAATTTTATATTAATAAATAATAAGGAATACAAATGTAAAGTTTGGACAAATACAACATAACCATTTTTTTTCTGTCTTTAAACGCTCATTTTTTGGATGTGAGGAAATAAATTAATACGCTACATTTACATAAAGCAATTACAGCCTCATTAAACTTGTAAAACCTAGTTCGTGATCGAAGTTCCTGTTGAACATTCGCAAAAGTATTAAGGCAAAAACTGAGGGGGGAAAGGGCAGCACCGTTTTCTGCGATCGAACATTTAAATATCGAATAGTGGCTAACTTTTATGTTTTTTTTTGTGTTTCTCGAATGTGGATATGCTCGGTAAATACGTACATTTATGTTTTATATACATGCTCAATACTGTTACCAATGCCCAATATAGCGTACATATATTTTAACTATCCAGTTTATTTATTTACATTAACACTAGTGGATATGCAATATTATTGTAGAAAATATAGCATCCCCTATTCTCCTGCGATTTAGGACAACAACCGAAAATGGAATGGAACAACAGAAGTCCATGCGACGCTTACACGA
Organism: Hydrochus callosus; assembly: GCA_033557855.1. Taxonomy (NCBI): domain Eukaryota; kingdom Metazoa; phylum Arthropoda; class Insecta; order Coleoptera; family Hydrochidae; genus Hydrochus; species Hydrochus callosus. Next base: position 43,949 of record JAUIMY010000022.1, on the reverse strand, counting down.
TATGTTCGATTTGCGGGAGAAGCCGTCTCCTAGCGGGAGTGGAATGTCGGTATCACTTGAATTAAGTACGGATCCGAAGGGCGGGGGGCGGGATAATGCTAACAACGAAGTCGATTAGTCACAAATTTCACTTAAACGCTAACGCGTGAACGGAGACGAGAGGAAATAAAACGTAAATTAACGTATAGAAATAACTACTTATTGCACAAAATTATTGTGACAGAATGCTCCTGCGGTCGTTCTGATTGGATACACAATTAAAAGTGGATTACATATTACACGCTTGCGACGCGGGGGGGGGGAATTCAAAGAGCCTTAATGTAATATGTTATCACATCGTTCATGTATTTTTTCCGCTTTTCTTTGGTTTAAAAATAGTTAACATCAAGATCTTCACTTAAGTCGTTCGCTCTTCGAATGTGACTGGAACGTGCGATTTGTCGCGCTAATTTTGGTTGCATTGCATGTTTGCGCAGCGTTTGGGAACCGCGTTTGTTTACTTTTCAAAACGTGGTTTTCAAAAGAGTATAGGCGGGTGAACGCTCGACGGTTAAACGCTGCGTGGGGACTACTTTTGGGTGTTTTCTTTGGGCGTTTTAGTTAGCGTGTGCAATCAAAATTAGTGCTAGGCCAGACTAAATGGTCCGTTTTGGGCGGGGTTCCACTATTCCGTGTGGGCAGCGCTCGTGTAGTGCTTGCGCAGGGCGCATGCGTTTAGTGAATGCGCGGAGCGCATGCGTCTAGCGAATGAGCGTGGCGCATGCGTCTAGCGAATGCGCGGAGCGCATGCGAAATTCAGATGGTGGTAGGCAGTGGAACTGACGTAAAAACAATGGAATCGTACGCAGCACGGAACGGAGGAATGTTAAACGTGGAGTGAGTCGTACTGTAAAGGAACAAGTTCGGTGCGCACACTCAATTTAGCGAATTGTTCTTCGATTGGGGAATCACCGTTTGATGCCGTATGTACAAGGTTGAGTTGTTGGGAGCACTATGAGGAGGAGTACCAGTTGGCGGGGGTGGCGGGCGTGCTCTTTCCCGGGTGGTAGATGTGGAAGCCGGCGCTGGATGCGCCGTGGTGGTAGAACTGCGGTTGCTCCACGTACGAGTAGACTTGGGGTTTTAGGGGTAGCGGGCTGTCGGGGTACTGGTGCCGCAGTACGTCTTGGTAGACGGGCGTCTCGAAGGCTACGCCCCCGTGGAGCTGCTGGTGTTTGTCTCGTGGGGAGACGCTGGACGGAGGTGTCATGGCGGAGTGGTAGTCCATGGAAGGGTAGCTGGTCGGGTAATTCTGGTGTTGCGAGAGCAGGAACTGGTGCTCGCTGTAGGAGGAAGAGCCCTCGCTGCCAGGGGGCGTCGGCAAAGGGCCGACTTGCCCGTCGGTCGGGTAGTAGCTCGAGGAGCCCGTGGATCGGGTGCTCCCGTGCACGTTAGCCCTTATCACGCTTTCTCTGTTGGCGTATAGCTGCCGCAAGAGGGCCGAAGCCGGCAGCGGGCCTTGCTGCTGCAGCTGCTGGTGGTGCGCCCCGATCCACTGGATCGTGGTGCGCTGCTGCTTTAGCAGCGCGTCCGTGCTAAAATCGGTCGGCTGGTGGACCGGCGATTTGCAAACGGGCAAGTGCTTAGACATGGCGTTCTCCAAGTCCTTCACGGACGTTCCGCTCGGCTCCTCGTGCCCCTTGGGACTAGCGCGCGAGGAATCTGTGCCGACATTATTCACTACACTAGTAGAATGGCAGGAGGAGGAAGCTGGGCTAAGAACGACATTTCGGTGCGGTACCTGCTGGTCTTCGTCTTCGTCCGAAGATGGGCTGCCGTTCTGATTGCTCTTGCGCTTCGTGCCCCTCCTCACGTCCATCGTCTTCCTCTGCAACCCATCCCCGGTGCCGGTCTGCAGCTGCGTCACGTGCTCCACCCGCCGATTACGCGAGTCGCCGCCTTCCTCCGACCCGTTCTCTTCCATCCCTTGGCCGGGATCCTGGGACGGGTGCGGCGGCCCACCGCTGTTGCGGCCATCTTACCACAGAACATATTCAGACTAAGTTTCTACAACATTTAGCATTGGTGGTACGTCAACGTACCTCCGCGGTCCGCGTCCGGCGAGCCATTCTCCGGATCGTTGCTGCTCGCCTCCTCGCGCTTCACTACGTGGGAGTTATCCTCCAGCTGGCAGGAGTCCATTATCATGTCCTCGAACTCCCGACCGCTAGTACACAAAATCAAAAATTAGCTGGCGGGAGAGGATTGACGCGGTTTAATTTGTAGGAAATTCGGGACTACGTCAGTGGAATAGCACTGCCGCTAAATCTAACTAATCGCGGGATTTAGAATAGCACTAACTCTAATCGCGGGATTTAGAATAGCACTAACTCTAATCGCGGGATTTAGAATAATAATAACTCTAACTAATCAAGGGATTTAGCGGTCGTATAAGTAAAAATGCCAACTCACCTTATCACATAGTTGACGCAAATAATGTTTTGCTCGTCCGCGTTCTTAGAGTTACAAACCACCGTCGCGCAAGTTTGCATCCAAGTGTACCCGCCGTTCTTGTTCATCATGCGGTAGTAGTGAGTCAGAACTTGACCCTTGTTGATCACTGAAACCAACATTGAATTGAATTTAAGAAAAAGAAACATCGGATCCTGCTCCGACGCAACCGGTAAGCAAAAATAAGTCGGTGGATTGCGGTTAACCGTGAATTATTCCAAAGTACTGAATGCAATGCTCACAATCGATGTGACACTTCCTAAGTTTGTTGGCGTCCTCGCCGTGGCACAGGGTGTACAAATTCCTTCCCGTTAATTCTTCGGCTGTGTAGTCCAGCAAGTCGGACACCTTCGGCTCGCAGTGGGCTATCCTAAAGTCGAAGTTGATTCTAGTGACGAACATGTCCGACTCCAATCTGATTTCGTGGACGCTAGGAGGCGGAAGGGCGATGGCCAGAGCGATCATTCCCAGCAGCGGAGGTTGGGACTTCCTCGAATGGGAAAAAGTGTACTGCGGCCGCAATCTGCACAGCATCAGAACGACCTGCGGAGAAATTAATATTTTCAATGTTCACGGTCCAGTTGGGATCTGTTTAGATAATAGTTATGATGATAATGCTTGTTTGTTGATTGAAAATAATAACTTTACTAACCCTGTAACCGGACGATTTGAAGTGGCATCCTCTCTTAGTGAGCGTGGATTTCATGCGAACGCAAAACGCCCTATCCAGCCCTTTGTACACAGAGGTGCTGCCCAGAGACATAATGGAAGACACTGGAATTTCAAAAACAGTCGGTTAATATGGCTATGTGGTACTTGAAATTAAATTATCGTAATGGCGGTCGACGGCGCGAAAAGAAAACCGGTCGATAAAGCAGTCCGCGCCCCGCGCTTCCGCCCGCCGCGTACAGGCGGCGCCGCCCGTACCGCGGGCCGAATAAAAAGGGCGAGGCGTTCGAATTTCGAGCCGAAGATGCGCGGCGCGCGCGCGATTTCGAAAACGCCGCTTTAGAAAGTGGAATAACAATAAAGCATAATGCCCATTCAGTAAGCCATTAGCGTAGTGAATGAAGTGACCGGCGGCCCGGCCGCAGCATTCCTGGGCGTGACAACAATGTCCGCACCAGAATAACAATTGGCCACGTACGGAAGGCCGCCGTCCATGCAAATCACGGCTTCCTGTTACAACCAAACCGAACAGTTTAAGAAAATCCGTATTCTATTATTCCGCGCGCATCGGGAATTATAGCCCGTTAGGTTCCCCAAAGTGGGAGGGACCGGCCGCCATTAGAGCGGTTTCCGCGGTGGGTGGAGGTTCGTGATGCCGCCGTATGGTAATATTAATCCGTGCGATCGGGACCGTCCGTCCCCACGTTGAATTTCCCGCTCGCGGGCTTCAGTTGGTACGTCTGAACGTAAAATAAGAAAATCCCCTACGTCCCAACAACACTCCCCCTTAATCTCCAATACCCCCCTTTAACCCCCCTCATCCCCCCTCCACCCCAACACTCCCCCTTAATCCCCAATACCCCCCGTTAACCCCCAACACTCCCCCCTTAACCCTCAACACCAGCCCCTCATCCCCCCACCCCCCGTAACCCCCAACACCCCCTCAAACTCACCACCCCTCCCCGGGGGGTTGGGCTCAAAGCCAGTTACTAATAATTATATTTATATTATAATTAAATGATTACACGATTGCGATTATTAATTACGAATCTAGACTTGGATTGATTGACGCTGTAGTAAAGTGCAGGTGTCGGACATGAATTATAATACTTACCATCGGGATTATTCGTGCCAGTGCCGGAACCACCCTCTTCAGAACCGCTCCCCGGGGACGCCATGTTTTGCCCTTGGGATAAACCAAGCCCAAGTTGTTCCGCCATTTCGGAATGGTCTTGGTGGTGGATGTAGTCGAAAATGCTACTCCCAGTCATTTCGACCTGAGGACAACGAGTTTCTACTGTTAGATAGGTTGCGTAAATTCAATTGCCAATTGGTAAGTTATCAAAAAGAAATAGTTCTTAAAAGCAGCGTGGTAACTGTACAAAGGGAAAGCAGGGATTTTTGAAAGAAGGTGGTGGAGAAAACTTATTGGAAGAAGGTGGCAGAGGAAGGGTGGTTTACGAAGACGAAGACAAACAACGCAGAAAAGACGAACGACAAGGGAAACGGAGAGCGGAGGAAAAGTAGAGCTTCAGACGGAAGACAGAAGGAATAGGAAGGAGAGGCCATCATTCCCGGTTCGCATTTCAAGTCGCCGACTCCCGCCGCTGAATACAGAGAGGAAGAGTACATATAAATTCAATGAGACCGTCAATTCCGGATTCCTGGCAAATTGATAATGAACAGTCCCGACCTCCGACCCCCGGGGGCCCTCGCGCGACTCGCAGCCGCCCCGAGTCGCCGGGCCAACGTCATCGATAGCCCAAACGGACAATTAGTATGTTCGGGCGCGAGGTTCGAGAGATTTAAAACTATAGGTGATAACATGTACGTGTGCAGCTAAGGTCGGCCATGTTCCCGCAGTTGCAAACACCCTATTGATTGTAACCCCGCCAGTCCCATTATGAATGGCAGGCACGCCGCTGCAGAGGTCTACGTGAGGAGCATTCGCCAGCGTCGGGAGGCGGGAGGCGTCGGTCGACGATGACGAGCTATACGTCAGCTAACCTAGAGGAGTTCAACTTTTGTGCGGGAAAGCGCTGCCGGACGTGTGCGGATGTGTCTTTGCCTTTTCGGACTGGCTTCGTTGGGGGGGAAGGGTTAGGGGGATGGGCGGGGTGTGATCGTTATTACTCACCTGCGAGAGCCCTAGGTAGATTGAGACGGTCTCCGAAATGTAGAGGAACCTCCCGTCGGCGGCCAAAGCCAAAGCGAAGCCGTCCAATGACTGGAAGAGAAACAATTTTCATTTCGTGCTTATGGTTTATCGTAATTAGAATTCGGTTCGTTCCAACCGTTTCGAAAACCCAGATTTGCCAAAAAGTCGAAAAACCCACTGGATCACGCTCCGACCAAGATTTGCCTTTTTAGCAAATCTGGGTCGGAGTCTAATTTATATCCGATAGGAGAATGAAGGTCGCATTTTAACCGGCCCGAAAAGTAATCCCGAGGACAGTCTGACCGACGACGTTTCAAAAATCGTTTAGGCCTAAGGATGAGGCCGGGCTGCGACCAGCCTGGATCGCAGCCAATTTAATAGAGATTGAAAATGAATAAAGCGTCCCGACGCCCCCGCGTCCCGAGCCTAATATCGGCCGGACTGTTAGTTATTCCCGTCATGCCGCAACGGTCATTCTTTATACACCGAAGGGATCAAATGTCAGCGGAGACAAGCGCGGGGAAAATTGGCTGGAAGAAGGTAAAGGGCTCGGCGGAATGGCGATGTAGCGGGCTGCGTTAACCCTCGACGTACAGCCCCCATATCTGTTCGAGACGTCTCCTTCAAGCATTTCCTTTCGGGAGATTAACTTTCTCCCGTCGCTTCGCAGCGGAGTAATGCGGTTACGCAAAAAAAGAATTGAGTCGTCCCTCTCGTCTAATAATTTCTCTCTGACCTTGAGGATTGTAAAAATTTCCTTCCGAACAGTAAGGGAAATGTATGGTTTTAAAAGTAGGTAGGAAGATAGTATAGTTACCTGGAGGATGTGGGTACCCTGGTGTTGTTCGAAAATGTCCATGGCGAGGCCGTGCGTTGTCCGACTCCTCCCGGCTGGAAACAATTAATAGTTCAATTGTCGATTCAATTCCGCAAGAAATCCCTAGGTAGGTCCGCGTCAGCACAAGCGCGCGAATCGTTGGATGAGCGGATATTCCCGCGGGGGGACCTGCGACAAATTTTCGAACGAGCCCCATTCGGCCAAATTGGATCGAACCGTTCGCCACCTCCGGCCGTATTTACGGTTATTTTTCCTAAAGTCCCGCCCGAGCTCCCATCCTAATGATATATGATAAAGCAGAGGCTACTGACGGGCTGTTATTGAATTATCCGAGCCGGGGAATAGTGACCGCTGGCCAGGGCTCCCTTGGGGCCAGGACCCTGCCCCGCCAATATTGTTTTATGAAGGATGCGGAGCTTTCTGCAGCTGTACAGGTCGTTTAATGTTAATCGAAGCGCTTTTTCCCTCCCCCGCGGATTTGTATCGCGGCTCCCCAAAACTAAACGTCTACGCGATGAGCGGTCGAGGTCAATCCCATGAGCACACGGAAATTTGGTTTTCATATGCGAGGAATTAGGCTGAAAAGAAGCAATAATCGTGGGGTAAGGAGGAGCGAGGTCATAGCGTGCGTTCGAAATAACAATGGAAATGCGTCTGCCAGTAGCTTGAAGAGTAACGAAGCCGGCGGCCATTTTGGTTCCATGTACTTTGTATTGTTGCCCATACGCTTGCTACGTACGTGATTGCGCATTATAATTCGTTTTCTCAATATTTATGTTTCCTCTTCGACTTAGTTTGCATGAATTTCGTGGGGGAGAGTCATCGACTTGTCGCCCACACTCTAATTCTCAGAGAGGCGGCGTTTTTTCGACTGCGAACGTGCACCGCGTTCGATTTGTTACTCGCAAATAGCAATGATAATCCCTGGAGAACAATAAAACCTTGTGTTCGGACTATTAACATTGATAAACCTACCGTCCTTTTAAAAGAACTGCAATTACCACAGACTATGATACTATGCCATTTTTGGTCTACGACACTATACAATTTTTCGTCTATTTACCCACAGTATACGGAGACGCGGGCCAAGGAACTCAACCCTTCCAATCAGGACCCCGACTCCCCCAGGCGGGAGTGTAACAAGCGAACATTCAAATGTAAATGCCCTTATCTTGTTTGCCTGGCGCAAAGTCCGCGGGTCGCGAGCAAATGCACAAACAGCCCCCGAACCCCTTCCCGCGGATCAATGTCAATTCATTAAGGGCGCACGAAGTGAGGAATGCCCGCGCCCGGCCTAATTCCTGCATAATGATTTCACTTAGGGCTCCCCCTCCCTCCGAGAGCGGCAACCCGCAAGTACCCGAATTACGGCCGTGAATTTTCCGAGTTTGGTTTACAATAAGCACCGCCTAATTTTATCATTCCCGGGCGCGGCCGGAATTGGATTTGCGAATTTAGCAGCGAGGGTTCATGATTAGATTTACATGTTGTAGTTGGCGAGGGAGCCGCCCCCCCCCCTACGCCCGTCGCCGGGGGAGGGTTAGGGATGACACACTTTCAATAACGCCGGGATATGTATGTCAGACGCCCCTCCCCCCCCCAAGGGGGCGCCCCTCAATTACCCCTGATTCATAAGCGCCGCGTCCGCCGGAATTCTATACCTGTTTGTTCAGTCGCACTCCGCTCGCCAAATAATCATCGCGCCTTGTTGGACGCCCCCTCTGGGCGTCCCATTAAGGGGGGTGGTTAATATCAATTTTGAGTGAATTTAGGGGCGGGGGCTGTGCGAGTTCCGGCTAATTTGAATTTCGCGCTGCACGCGTTCTTCTATCGCGATGAACAGTAAATGACTGGTAGTGAAAACCTAACCTAACCTAACCTAACCTAACCTAACCTAACCTAACCTAACCTAACCTAACCTAACCTAACCTAACCTAACCTAACCCAACCTAACCCAACCCAACCTAACCAAAGGAAAAAACATAGAAACCCTCGTGCGTTTCGAACAAAACAAAATGAATTTCAAACGGGACTCACTTTTAATACTTTTGTTCGACGGCGGCCCGTCCCGGTTCCATGGGGGATCCCCGTGCCCGGAGAAATCCCTCAACTTCAGGTAGGATATGGTCAGTCGGATGATGCTCGCCTTATCCAGTTGCGAAGTTATGGCGGCAGGTAGTGGCAGCATTTTCGCGAGTTCGTAAAACTCGAAGTTTTCCTTTCCCCTCCTGGACCTGGCGGCGTCTCTGCTCTTCTCCTTTCTCAGCTCCAAAATGCTGCAACGAAAAAAACGGACGTCATTCGGACGTAAAACAGAACACGCAAAAGCCCGCCGTCGCACGTTAGGAAAAAGGGTTGTTGGTCGCCCTTTTTACCCTCCCACGATCCGTCTTTTGTTGGCGACTTGTTGGAGCTAACTCCAAGGTCCGTAGATTACTGAGTTATGGCCGGCCCCCCGGGCACCCCGCCTGTCCCGCAGGAGTCAAGGGTCCCGATCCTGATCAGATTCATTTGGCCTCGGCTCTTTTGTGATTGGATTCCACTAACATTTACGTGTCGGACCCGGCTGCTCGTAAAACTGCTCCTTCCCCATCAGCTTTAATTCTTCCCGAGCCAGCGGTAACGTGCACCCTCGGACCCGCAATTTCGGGAGAAATGCACCTTGCCGGGTCCGCCCTCATCCTCACGTCTTAGAACTAGCGGACGTTGAGCTAGAACTGCCGCCACATTCCAGACTATGAACTATTATCTGTCATATCTTGATAACGGTACCGCTAGTCGTGCGGGGGTTTTGTGGTGTCATTACAATTGTTTATTACTATTACATACTGGTTTTTGATGAATATCTAAAAAGTAGTATCGGCGCTATGAACTAAAACGTTTTTATTCAAAAAATCGGGCGACCTTAATTCACCACCCTCTTTTCTACTAGCCCCTTCCACCCTCTTTTCTACTAGCCCCTTCCACCCTCTTTTCTACTAGCCCCTTCCACCCTCTTTTCTACTAGCCCCTCCCGCCCTCTTTTCCACTAGCCCCTTTCACCCCAACTCTCCTGACTAGCCAGACATTTCATTTTAGGAACGCCTAATCATCATCGCTGGGTGCAGTAAACCCCCGGCGTTGCTTTTCACTTTTATATTCCCCAAGGGACGGCAGTCTTTACCTTATAGTTACAGTTACGGCCCTTCGGCCCCACTAGGAGTTACGGCCGCTGGACCTTTCTCCGGCTTGAAGTATCTACGACGGAGGTCCAGGGAGGTTTGATTTCAGTTCGGTCATTGTTTGGATTGGGCAGGGAATTGGAAAAGCCCTCGAAAATCTTACTCCACGGTTTCAGCGCATACGCCCAAATAACATCAATATTATCCCACAAACTACTCGGCGGCTTTAGAATTCCCCCGAAGTAAAAAGTAAGGCCGGCGCTGGGGTTCGAACGCGAGACTCGCGTTGCTAACGAGCACTCTCCCACCTGCGTATGACGAATCCCATGAAACTATAACTTAATTAGTTCTAATATCATGAGCGAATCCAAATAAATATGGATCGCGGTCATACCGCCGTCCGTGACATGTCCGCCGCGTCACCCGACCGACAAACATTTGCTAATATTCAAAAATAACCCGAAGGCAATAACAAAAGAGATATGCGCGTACGATCCCGCATATGGAATCGATCACGTACCGACTCGGTTTCGTAATACAATTAAGGTTGTCCGCGCGCCATAAAATCGACAACGATAATGCAACCGAACGCGGATCCTCCCGACTTTCGCAACCCATCGGGCGCAAAGCCGCAGCCCACGGCAGGAGGCTACGGCAAAGCCCGCAAAGAACAAAAGCCCCCGCGAGCGCGACGGCCGAATAAGCGACTCTTTACGACCCGTATACATATGTAAAACCGACGCAGGAACAACCCCCCGAAAATGGGGCGAAATCCGCACAATTCCCGGAGTTATAAAGCGGTTCGCCGCCTTATCCACTTGACAACGTCGATGTGTCTGTCGTTTCGGGCTAAAACCGTTCGATTCGAACAAATCCGAGCGCGCGCGCCCCCCCCGGCCCTGCACCTGCTAATGCTATTCAACGTTTGGGAAAATGACGTTACACCATGAATCCGAAATTTAGAGCTGACTAGACCGCCGTAAAACGAGTGCGGAATTGCTGTTTTCATTGCGGCGAGTACATTTACAGAGGGAACTCCGGTCGGGGTTATGTGTTCGGCTTATGGAGGGTCAACCAGCGCGTTGTCTTGTAGTCGTGTTCGCTTGCATTGCTCGCTACGAATTGTTCGCTTGCATTGCTCACTACGAATTGTTCGCCGTATAATTGCTCGCTGCGAATTAATCGTCGTAGTATTGCTCGCTACGAATTATTCTCATAGTAAAATTGCTCGCTACAAATATTTTTTTTTCTTATTAACAATTGTCCTTAACTTCGCCGTCCAGACAATTTGTATTGAATGCGTTCGTTGCCTAAAACGACAACAACCTGCACAACACAAGTTGGACTCGTCAACAAATCAGAGCGGACTTCGCGGTCCGCCGAACACAGCCGACCAATGGCAGGGAGTTTTACGGTTGCTTGAGCATCGCGATGGGTATAAAAGGGCGCGCTCGGACCCCCATAATCATTACGAAGTGATTCTCCAAAGTGTCAAGTGAAGTTTGTGGTGTCAGTGAGTTTTGCAGTGATCCACAGCAAAAATGTATCAACTCCTACCAACGTCTGCGTACGAATCGTCCCCGGAAGTACTTTCAACACTACCAGTGGAAATCTGCGCTCTGATACTTCGCCACTTAGACGGCCCTTCCTTGCTTAGGGCTGCCGTGGCAAGCCGGAGTTTGGCGAGCGTTGTCAGAGGAGACTCCGTCCTCAAGGCTAGATTCCGGGAGCAAGTTTTAGAGGAAAAGAAGAAGAGGAAGATGCACTTCTTAAACCCGGCTTTGGGAGTCGAAGTGACCAGGACCGGTCCTGGCGGGATCTTCAGGGGAAACGCAGAGAAGATAGTCACGACTAGGAGGGAGGTTAAGTTCGACTTGCCTGGCTTGGAGAGGAAGAAGAAGAAGATGGAGCTGAAGAAGAGCGGAAAAGTGTCCGCGAGCGGAAGATCTTCCAGAGTGATTAGGCTGTAGGATGTCCGTTGTAGAATTTTAGTTTAGTTTTAGGCGACTAAGCGAAAGTGTATCTAGTTAGTTGTAAATTGACGAATCTTCGAATGATTTAAAATTTTTGTTAGATTTCTATAATGTTCCGCAAAATGTTATAAAGCCAATACAGTATTTGGACGGAAAACAAATGAAAATGACATTCCGGGGGTACGTTTTGCGTATTGGGGCGTGAAGGTGGGGCACTAGGTGTGTCGCGGCCGTTTCGGGGCGGCGTCGCGGCGCCGGCCGCCCGAGCCGCCCCCTGGGACCGGCGAGTCATTAGCGCGACGGAGAGTTCACGTACGTTCGGGCCATAAAGCCCTTATTGGCGGCTGCCAGTCAGCAAGCATCAGCACTCTCGGAGGGCGTCCGCGTCTCATTTTTAGCGCCTCTGCCCATCCCTGGGCGTTTCGCGTTTCTTCGGGGGGTTGGGGTAAAAGTGGTCGTTGATCTCGCTGCCGGGGCACACATGAGAAGATAAAAGGCACTGCCCGGGGTCCCAGGAGTCGGCCGTCCCCTTTTTCCACACAACGGATAACTGCGCCAAGGCGGAGGGTGAGGGGGTTGGGGTGGGAAGGCCTGTTTTACGGATTTCACACTAGCAACGTTACAGTGAAATTTGCAATATAAGAATTGATCGGTATCACATTCAACGGATTTTGACTGCATGAAATTTTCAAAATGTTATAATTTTTCAAAATGAATAAAATTTCTCCCTCTGGCCAGGAAGTGAGGGAAGGCAGAGTGAGGAACGCATTGACAAGAAGTGGGAGGAGGCAAGGTGAGGAAAACCGGTGGACAAGAGGTGAGGGACGATGGGAGTAGTCGAGGGACAATCAGCGAGACTGAGGGACGACGAGAGTACCGACATTAAGGGAAGGAAGAAAGCCGAGGGGTGATTGCGAGTCGAGTCGGTCCCTCAAAGGGAGGCAATCCGAGTGCCGTCGCACAGGTGGGGTGCGGGAGCGGCCACTTCCGCACCTTCCTTTGCTTCCGATGGATAACCTAATAATCGCCTTCGAGGGCCAACTCTCAACGGACGGGGACGACGGCTCGGCCAATTCGGAACAATTCCGCCCAAAGTTCACTCTAATCCTGTTTCGCGTGCCGGCCGACCTCCCCCTCGGACGACGTAAATTGGGCGGACGCCTCCATACAGAAACAATTCTTCTGAACAATTACCGTGCGGTGGGAGGGAGCGCTAAACAGTCAATTTTTCAATCGGCACGTTATGATTGCCCCCGTGGACGGGGCCTTCCCCCAATCCGGCCTTTTCGACCGGAGAGAAAAGAGGCCTCCGGCGGAGGAATATAGTGCGATTATATCGAGAATGGGTGTTTTATAAGGGGGGTAGTGGAGTAAAATGAAAACAGGTTGGATTGCGGTCGCGGGGGCTGAGGGGATTTTTCCACTTAGAACGCCTTTTTCGCAAACCCCAAAGCGGACGTTTCAATCACAGCGTAACGCCTCGTGAGTCATTGGAGGGAACGCTACGGTTCGCCTCGAGGGTTTCGAGGTGCTGCGTTCGGAGCTCGCCGCAAATTGGACGGAGGCGGAGGCGACTCCACGGAGTTTCGTCCACAGAACAACTACCGTCCGTCAACAATAGTTGTTCTAGAGCGGCGAACGACGGTGCAGATCCCCCAACACCACGAGGGCATTCTTCGCGAGCAGGGTGCCATTATTGCCGTCAAGCCGAATCAGCGCGAAGCCCCGGGGATTCCCCCGGGGCTTGTCCGAAAAAGACGGGCGATATTTAGCGAGGAAAGGGTCCGCGCGTCGGCACAGCTGCCGGTCGCCCCCGTCCGATCATATTGGACTGTCCGTGTTTACCCCGCCTCATGATTTGTGGCCCGGGAACTTTTTCCTCGGCCCTTCTTCCCCGATGAGTTATTGTTCGGCCGCGGAAAATACGGCCCTGGAAATTCCGGCTGGACGATCGTCTTCGCCCTCTTCAATTCCCCGATACTGTTCCAATTTCAGGCGCGATTCCCCCTGTGCGGGGAAAAATGGTTGTCGGTGAGTCCTGGGTGCGGAACAACTACAGTTCGTCGACAGAACAACTACCTTTTGCCAACAGAACAATTAGCGTTCGTCAACAAAACAACTACAGTTCGTAAACAGAACAACCACCGTATAAAAAGAATAATGAAAATCGGTCCAAGTACTCGAGGTACAAAACTAAACCGGCACCGGGGAACTCTCGCCCTGTGACGCGGGGGGTGGGGGGCGAACGCCACCCATCAAAGAAACAGTTGGGGATTAAAACGCGCGAATAAAACGGCAGTTAACCGCTATACGAGAGGTTATTAAGAGGGCGAAGTAAATGAGAGGGGTTAACAAGGACAGGGATGTCTTGGAGCCACTCAGGAGCTAAGTGCCTTATAAATATGTCGTTAAATGGGCTAGGTCGGGCTTTTGGCAGGGAACAAATGGGGAGCGGGAGGGAGGCCGTTCGGGAACCTCCACCTTCGCTGTACATGACTTATTTCATCTCCATCCAACACATTACTAGGTACAGCCTTCACAGCCAGTGACCTTGAATCTAGCGCAGGTAAAGGGGCTCGGGAGACTAATGCGGTCCGCCACGCAGCTTCCCTCATCGGCTGTGCGGTCTGTATAAAACGTATTAAACTGACATACTTGGGCGCCAGCCCTGTTTGCATTAAAGAAATAAATCTATTGTGAAGTTATCACTGCGCACGCGTTTCCGTTCCGTGAAACGTACGCGCATGCCCGCCTCGGCCGGACGTAGGTTGGACCTTGTTCGTTTTTATTCGCAACCTTCCACCCGCTCTGACACAGGATGTTCTGATGCACGTGCACTATTTCTTTTGGTAACACTTATCACAGAATAGTGGCATGCAAGTGAACGAAAACGGCAACAAAGGGGGCAAGCGGTGACCGATTTAAGGCTCGGTTCTTGAGGGGGCGTGGGAAAGGTGCACCCGGGTTCGCCAGCGCGCCTCTTAAATCCGCCACCACCGGGGGGTTATGCTGTGGATTATGAGAACACAAATACACACGTGAAGCAGAGATAATAAGATTAACATGCCCTGGCTCGAGGAGAGGAGTCTGTTTGTAGGGGACACACAGATCCGCCGGTACGAACCAGGAGTGGGTGAACGCTGGGTTTATGTTGACTCCCAGCCCTATGGGCGCCTGCCTCTGGAAACTGGACGACACGGCGTAGTCCATGGCCACTGCTTGGTATGGCAGCATTTTGGGGCACGATACACTGCGGCACTGGGAACACTCGCGGCAGTACCGATTTTAATAGTTCAGTAACGTTCTTAGTTTCGACCTGACGTTCTGTATTGTTCTTGACTGTTTCGCTGTCGCTTGACTGCTTCGCGAAAACGTTCTTGACCGTCTCGTGAAAACTTTCGATTATTTCGCGAAAACGTTCTCGACCGTCTCGCGAAAAATTTTCGATTATTTCCCGACAACGTTTTCGATTGTCCCGCGAAAACGTCTCTGATTTGATGATTTCAGCTCGAAGGAGACGTTAACAGTGGAACGCGCGACGCCGGTCCGTCGGTTCTTGGGGGAGAGCCGGCTGAAGGAAGAGCGGACTATCACCCCGACGTGCGCGGGAGGCAGCCGGCAAAGTTTTGCTCCGGCAGAAGACGTGAGGGGTCTGGTGGCTGGCGTAGCGCGCGACACCGCCGCGGATCAAGCGGGCCGTGGAGCGAGCGGCGCTTGCCGAGATGGGCGGATTCAACGGTAACCAGATAAAGCGGTTGGTGGGAACTACGCAGCGGCTGACAGCGCACCCAAACTCCCAGTTCCTCCGCGAGGCTATTCGCTGCCAGCTACGCCCACGCAGGACGCATCAACAAGTAGCCAATGCACCATTGATGCCATGCGTCATATTATCACCTACTTCCGCGGCACGTCGTCCGCGTCGCGACGCGCCGAACGGCCGCCGCACGTCCGAACCGGCCTGCTGGCGGACGTGGGCTCGAAGGACCATAAAATGCACTTTAGGGACGGTCGGATTTTAAAATTGATAGCGGCGACGCGACGGACGCGATTGTTCCTTATATCGAGTCGAGTGCCTTCTTCCCCATAGTAATGGGGGGGAAGTAAGACTTGATTTTCTGATCACCAACACCTCGCACGGTGCTAATCCCATCCACCGCTAACCCACTCCACTGCTAACGATAGCACCCATTAAGGACTGAATTTTGTTTTTCGAAATTCGTTTTTAGAGTGTTAAAAACATTATTTCAAGGTTGGCTCTTCATTTATTTTTGAGACACAATTATTTCAGTGGATTTCTGCCGTTCCATATATGGAACGCTAATTTAATGCACCAATTAAAATTTTCGGGTATGCCCCAAAACAATTCGAACCAGAAGCCAATCGATACTTTCGGCGGGCGACTCCTGGTTTTATACACATTGACAATAATGTCACGTAACCGCCAAGTGGAACGCAAGAACGCACTATTTTTACGTACGCTATTTTGCATAGAAAGCCACTCTCTCTCTGGATTATCCGTAGCCTCTATTTCCAACAAGAGCACCCGAATGGGCTAGTTATTCTGCCAATTGTAATTCCGAATGGAAATTCGCGATCGATCGCAACCTCCATCGACCGGCCGAATTAAACGCGAGCGCGTCCAATTAAACCGCCGCCATTTTTCAACTCGCGATTTCATTTCCCCATCAGGTATATTCATTCGTAACGCACCACCATACTATCTAACTTAAAATTTGTTGGCGTTCGTTTGCCAGGTGTGTGCCAAAGCTTAAACTGTTCCTTCCCCGATCCAATCGCGATCTCTTTACGCCGCAACCATGAGCATAACACAGAGTCGTGTTCCTCCACAGCAGCGCAGATAAAGCCCATAACGCAAAGCTCCCAACTAAAAATACGGAATATCCCGCAATAAACCAGATAATGCGGTGGCGTCGCGCCGCCTCAGCCGCGGAAACTTCCCGCGACCCCACATATTACGGACGCTTATCTCACGTATCAGCGTAATTATCGTCCCGCTAATCAGTTTAAATAATAAAAGAACGTACGAACGCGCATACAAAGCGGCCCCGGCCCCGGCCCCGCCACCAACGGCCGGGCACCTCCCCGGTGCCGCCACAAGACACGATCTAGTCCTTCACGTCACAATTCGCTGCGGTGCCAGCGTCACAGTTTCCCAGGGAACCCTACCGCAGTAAGTCACATTTTACAGCAGTAAATCACATTTTACAGCTGTAAGTCACATTTTACCGCAGTAAGTCACATTTTACAGCTGTAAGTCACATTTTACAGCTGTAAGTCACATTTTACAGCTGTAAGTCACATTTTACCGCAGTGAGTCACATTTTACCGCAGTAAGTCACATTTTACCGCAGTGAGTCACACTTGAACGTAGTAAGTCACAATTCACCACTGTAAGTCACAATTCACAGTAATAAGTCACAATTCACCGCGATAAGTCACAATTTACCACAATAAGTCACAATTTACCACAATAAGTCACAATTTACGAAAACAAGTCACAACTCACGAAAATAAGTCACAATTTACGAAAATAAGTCACGATTTACCACAAGTCTCAATTCACCACGGCAAGTCACAATATGCTGCAGCGCGGCGCTATGCACTGCAATGAGACGAGAGAAACGCAATTGCCGCAGTGAAGGGCACGCGCGGAATTGGGAGCCTGTAATTTTTGTCTTTATCACAGCGCCGCATTTGTACTCTCCTAGGAAAGTGGCCCCGCAGTAAATCTGGGGCGGATTTATCTGCGATCTGTACTAGCGGTCGAGCAAATCAAGGACAGAGATGGGGTTCTTGCTAGGAGCACAATTAGAATATCTTAATTTGTATCTGTGTCGGGCCTCAGTTATCGGCTTGACCCTCTACCCCAAACCCTGGAACCGCAGTCCATTACTTTTAATTCATTCGGGTCCCTCAACTTCTTTTATCGGCTTGGCCAAAAAACGTACCCTTGTCCTGTTGAGGTTGCTGTACTGTGAAGTACTAAAGAAGTGCCCGTAAAGATCGGAATGACAAAACGGCAATCGGAAAAAAAACGGACCGCAAATCGGGGCTGAGAGCCGGCTAAGTAATAAAATCAACAAACCAATTAATCCTAATCTCCCTTTAAATCCGCATCCAGCTTGAATAAACAAGAGGGATCCGCGCCCATACTTTCCTCCCCCTAGTCGTCTCATTAAGCGATTATAATTGCGTTTATCTTTCCAATTATGCGTGTCACCAAGATCATGATAGTTCATTGCTTCGGTCCCTCGGAAAGTTTCACTTTCCGCCCGTGGAAAAAATGCGGCGCGACGCCCCCTCCCCTCCCCGTTTCCCCTGGGAAGCCCCGCAATGCGTAAGGACGCGCTGGCAATGCAAACTTCACCTTAACGATTCGAGTCGGGTTTAATATAATTAAGTCGGCCGGTAAATCGTCCGCTAATTCCGAACTTTTGTGCTATTAGAAGAATTGGGTTTTGCGCGGAACCTATAGGGGGAGGGAGTGTAATTGGTATTCGGAAGTCGGATTGTAATCTTGAAGTCAATCTAATATAATTTAACTGAATGTTTTTTATTCGTTATGTTCCATTCATACCTATTTTTACGTGTGTTGCTAAATTTATTTGTGCAAGACCTCGTATGAGCGTGTATATAAGTTTATTTACGTGCATATAAGTGTACCCAAGTGTATATAAGGACGGCAAGTCAGCCAAAGCTAGACGCGTATAGGGTAGGCCTGTTCGCCTGGACGAGTAATATATGGGATAAATCAATTTCGTTCCCCTCAATTGCGTTCGTTCCGTGTTATTATTTGCTAAGAAAATAGTGACCTTAAATTGGCTCTAACGAATCTATTCAACTTGTCCCTAGACACGCCCAACTAATCGATAGGGGCATCGGTGGAAATGCCCTCACTCCGGAGCCCTTTTTTCCGCGGAGCTCCGAGCGAGTCATCTCAACGTTTTGGAGAAATCATCTTTCATCTGAATTCCAAGGGAATCACGGGCCGGCGCGAATGATTCCTCCCCTAGCCAATCCAGACGTGTGATGTTCCGCCGAGCAAACAGAAATATACGTAATCTCTGATTAAATACACGAGGAAAATATCGTAAAATATGGTCTAATATCTGCAGCTCGGACGCGGCGAGCCTCGCTTGTGTGCGTGGGTACGTGAGGGCTCGCTCTGTATGGGGGGGCGTGCGATGTCTCCCTTTTCTCCCTATGATTAGTTTTCCCTGCGACCCCTCGGAAGAGCGACCCCCGGTAGAGCTAAGTTTGGAAATCGCCTGGTTCATTAGAACAACCCGGGCCGCAAATAGTCGGGGGCTTCCCCGATTCTGCGGATTAGGTAATTTTATTTTCACTTCTGCATCTGTACGGGTTTCGTTGAGGAAATTCCGCCCGCTGCACCCGCGCGGCCTTTTGATGTGATAATGCAATCAGGGCTGTGCGCACGGCACACGCACGTGCGTCACTTGGTACGCGGTTCGAGTACCGTTCGAATGGGAGAAGGCGCAAATCGAATTATGGTTCGAAAAATTTATTTATTTAAGTTATTACATTTATTTATTTAATTTATTAATTCAATTTATTAAACTTATTTATTTGAATTACCTACGCCATTGTACGGAGAAAAGTCGTCCGCATTTCAAATCCAAACGCGAAAACTTAATCGTGAAAAAACTCGCGAAATGAACGGTACCGTTGCGACTACACAGAACGTGCGCTCCAAACCCGGGGCACGTTCAGCCGCGCAAAGTTGTAATTTACCCTCCAACAACAATGCATTCATTTAACGCAAAACAAGCCCGCAGAATGAGCCACACACACACACGCGGGAGGGGGCGAACCGGCAAATTTAAATGGCCCTGCGGTGTACCTAAGCCGCAGCGGCACGCGATATACAGCGCGAACGTAAATTAGGGCCGGTAATTAGCGCTCGGTCGGTTCTAATTCTAAGTTTTAACCGGAGCAAGCGAACATAACATATCTGCGGCTGGTTCGCCGTCTAAGGCCGTTCCGGTACAGCGAGATGCAATCTCGGCCATAAAGTGCGCGCTTGAGAATTGATAAGGTTATCTGAGGACCACTAATTGAAAGCTAATTGGGCAACTCAGGCAGTTAAGAGAGAATGAGCGGTGCCCCTCAGGAATAATGCAGATTTAGGGACGCGTGTATGGCGCTCTACACCCCCCACCCCTCCCCCCCACCATGTGTGCGGGGTGGGGGGGAGGCGCAGCCCTGAACCCGCGGGCGCTCCGATAAACCGCCACTTGCCGCCCGAAATTACGTTCGAGAAGTGATTACCTTTGCCACAGTTTATCTGCGCCTCTGCCTAGGGCTAGAACTAGGTCACGTAGGGTTTTTTCCTCAAGCAGTTGTGCCAGTGCTTGATTACGCGCATTTTTCACGCAGGATGGTGAACTAAACGCAATTTTCACGCATGGCGTGAGCTAAACGCAATTTTCATGCATGGCGTGAGCTAAGCGCACTTTTCACGCATGGCGTGAACTAAGCGCACTTTTCACGCAGGGTGTGAACCAAGCTCCCGACGTGCGACAAACATACTCCGCCGAATGGTTGTCGTGCTGAATTAATGTCGGCGAGAATTGATCAAGCAAACAACTGTCTCCTGCCCTAATGCACTGAATCCGCAAGGACGGGCTGCGATAGGTAATTACAAGGGGTATCTCGATGAATTATGTAGCAGCCTGTGTAAATAACCGCCGCCCGGGCGAATCGGAAGAAAGAAAATTAAGGGTGTATAAGGAACTGCGAAAGAGTTTCCTGCGCGAAGTTCATTAGTTATCCCGTGCGGGAAGAGTTGGGGGTGAAGAAGGGGAGGATGATAAAAACGATACCGAAATTACCGCCGGGCCGGGCGGAAGAGTGTGTGCGGGAGAGAGAAGGAGGAAGGGAGACGCCTTGTAATTTCGGCGGTTTTTTCCCCGTGTCCGCACTGCAAATTGAATTGAAAAGTTTACTTCCAAACGCACGTAATGCCTCGGATCGATTGTTGGGAGGAGTAATAATAAGAGAGGTGGAAGAGTAGTGATTGAAATGGTGAAGAGTGCTGATTGAAAAGGTGAAGAGTAGTGATTCAAATAGAGAACAGTCGGTATAAACAGCACGAGAAAGTGCAGAAGGGGACTGGCAGTGAAAAACCGCCCCCTCCGGTTCGCATGTAAAATTACAGGGCGATCCAAAAACCCCTAAACGGCCTAAAAATATGTGAAATTTCATCAGAAACATACGTTTCAAGTTGTAATTTCCCTGGTAAAAATGGGGGTGCTCGCAACCCCCGGGCCCGACGAGGGGGTTGCGACTCTTCCGTCAGGGGCGACAGAAACAAATGTGAATAACATTACGCATTCATTCGGGCGAACATGATGCGATAAAAATGCACTTGTCTTACAGTTTTGAATTGCATTTGCCCCTGGGGGAGTCGCCGGCTACCACTCGACCGGCTAATGGGAGCAGGAGTGGAATTTTTCGCAGGACCGAATGAGTCCGACTGACGGACGGAAGGACAAACAGACGGAAATACGGAAGGTGACGGATGGAGGGACAAACAGACAAAAGGATTATTTCCGAAAATGGAACGGACGATCGCCCCAACCCTCCGGTTTTTGGGGCCGCAACGCGGAATTTAAGGGTGCAATTATTTCTAGGGAAAGGAATTTCCCCAAATTCATGAATACAAATGGAAAACCCTCCGCCCGGGGTTTATCCGCACGGAAGCCGCCCGGCTATAGGGGGCAAAACTCGCCCTCGGCGCGATATAATTTAATATCGAGAATAATCGAAACGAAGGGGTTGATGGTGCCCGCCGCGTCTTAATACACATAATAATACTTCCTTAGCAATTTCCTTTACGACCCTCTCACTAACCATAGGGTTGTCTTAAGACGTGGGGCTCTCCTTCTTTCCGTTTCCTCCACTTGATTGCATGGACCCTCGGCAGGCAAGGCCTCACTCTTGCAGCATTCAATCCCCTTAGCACTCCAGTGAGTTTATCTCAGTATCGAACTAACGAAGCAAATTTTCCCCTATGTTGTTTCGTTACTAATAAATAAAACCCGTATCGAAATGATTGTCCCATTTCAACGTGAAAATGGGAAAAAAACATTTCGATATTAATTCATCCGATCAGTGAAACTTTCGCGACCCCGCCCGTCCTTCTCCAACGCGGATGTGTTGGGCCAGAAGGATATCTAATGAGGATCTACCCGGGACATTTGAATGAACACACAAAGCAGTCTCGCCACGTCGTAAAAGCTTCAACGTCCCAACTATCTCCAGGTAAGATTCGGGAGGGCAGGATGTGTCATAAATTCACAGTCTCATATAGCCCGAGAAATTCATTTTTCAAAAGCGGAGATCACCGGCCGATAGGCCCCGACCACACTTCCAAGCCCCAGCCATCGGGCAACGAAATCCCTCTCTTGATTTAATGGGTAGGACGTCCGCCAGTTAGCCTACAGGTAGCCGGCAAACGTTCTGATAATTATGAGCTGTAACATGGCAGTAAACAAGGAGGTGGACCGCGCGCTTATGGATTTGTTTACCTGTCCAGCGGCGCTGTCCTTTTGTATCTTTTTATGTTCTTTCGTGTCGTCTTCATTTCGGTTATTCGGAACGGTAGCGATTATGTTAATTGCTTGGGAGGAGTCCGCCCCGCATATAGACGTACAGGTGTTCTAAAGTCCGATTTGACGAATCGCGTTTAGTTTAATTTGTAGTCGTCGACACCCATTCGAGCTACGTTGTTGCTGCCAATGGTGGCAACATTTTAAATCATATTGTTGCCGTTCTCAACGAGTTGAATGAACCGAGAAGTTCAAGCAACAAAAAATAAATTGATGGGCCAAAACGAACGAATGGTGTTGCGACGAGCAATTTTTTAAGGTGCGAGGGTAGCAAAAGCCAAGTCGGATACCGAGAAAATTTCATTTAAATGGGAAAATGGCAGATAGCGATCAGTCGTTAAAATGAGAAAGTAACGGAGTAAGAGATATATTATGACAGCCGGGGTACGGTGCGTTTATGTATTATGCACCCTCCCGCCTTCTTCCCCTTTACCTGATACCCCAAGCCGGAGTGTGCCCGCACCCCCACGCCCCCCCCCGAGCCGCCCCAGCCCATCCCGAATGCGACATTATAACTGTCAAAGCTATTATCAGATAAATAATTGTAGATTTCTTCCAGATACTGACCCCGCAGTTATAGTTACCGTTTTGTCGCGCCCGCACTAAATTAAACCGGAAAGTGTTCTACAGATAAAGCGCTTCCTTGGAAACGGGGGCTGGGCCCTACATGTAGAATTTGTGGGATTTCTTGATTTTTTTGGACTTTGGCCTGCCCTATTTCCTGGGATTTATGTAAACCTGCTACTGCTTCAGCCTTTCGTATATTAGTGTACTTTTCAAAATAAAGTTTTGAAAGAGTATATTGTTTTCGTTATTATGAATTGTATTCGTCATTATTAATTATATTTATTATTGTAAATTATATTTATTATTATAGATTATAAATTGTATTGCGTAAACAGTGACTGCTGCACCGAACAGAAAAAAGACCGTCGAAAGCGACCACGACCGGGATCATCCTTATTACGCCCAATTAACGTCGATATGTGTCGATATCAAAACCGACCCCTCAATAGCAGCCTTGATGAGGCGACCATCCACCAAGGGGGGGGGAGGCGACCCGAGGGGCGGAAGAAACGCCAGAGGGTGGCTTCTCCCTGGGGGCAGTTTCTCGCTTGCAGCAAGGGCGACTTTACTTATTTATACGCAGAGCCCCAGCCGTACAGCTGACCGACCCCGTCCCTCCATTCTATTACCCACCAAATCGCCCTTCTTTCACCATTCGCATTCCTTAGCGGAATCATTTGTAATCTGCATCACAAACGAACGCCCGCCGTCCAGTGATCAATTTACCGGAACCGATTCACTGGGTGGCGCAGGGAATTCCACCCTCTTCAGCGGAACCTAAAGAGTAACAAATTTACCTCGGGAATAGGATTTCTTTTAGGGATGGGGCGCGAATTTCCTTTGGAGTGGAGCTGCGCAATTTGTACAATCACATTACGTTGCTGGACTATGTCGATGTCAATGTCTCCTTCTATGTCTATATCTTTGTCGATGTCTATGCCGATGTCTATGTCTATGCGGATCTCAAGGGCAAGACGAGAGCAAAACAGTATTCATTATAAATGGACCGACATTAATACAGACATCCTTCTTAATTCATTTTTATTATCAACGGAGGAGTTGTGACGGTAGTTAAACGCGAACCCTCCCGTGCAAAATAAATATTCCCGTCGCGCCTCCGACCGGAGATAATTTTGCGCAGCGGCCCTACGTCATCCCATCATGTAGACCCTCCGCCTCCCTTTCCGCCGGCCGGATAACCCTCCCGCACCCTTTGCCACGTCACTTGAACAGTCGGGTCCAGGCTGTGGCGGAATTCGGAGATTTTTCTACATTCGTTAACACCTTGAATGCCTATGACGCACCTATGCGTAATAGGGTGTTGTGAATAGTTTGGTCGCATTCAACGCGCTACGTTTCACAAATCCGTAGAAATTGCGCTGCACTTTGATTCTCAACATGCAAGACGTCCGCCAGTAATTATTTAGGCAGCCGATGCTTGAGGGGGCCATCGCTTGCAAAATAAATGAGAATGTGGTCGTTAAGGGTGGATTTAAGTGTTTTTGGTCTAGTCGAGGGTTGTTTCTCGAATTACGAATTCCCTCCAAGTCGTCCCCACCGAGGCGGCCTTGTTCGCGAATGAAAATTCGGCCTTCGCGACAATCCGCTCGAATTCATTAGGCGGAATTCCGAGATGAAGTTGTTCGTCACTCTGCGGACGCGTTCTCTAAATTGGAAAATTAAAGGAGAGCGAAACCGTCCCATATGAATATAAAATACAGCTTCGCCCAGAGTAAAATGCAATTTCGCGGAGACTGAGTAAAATATAAAGTAAACGTTTTGAATGTGAATCGTTTGGAATCTGGTGTCGTTCGGAGCGATGGTGGTGAGAATATCCGCGTGGAATAAATGGAACTCACATTTAACGAGGTGTGAATTGGTTGCTTACCTGGAAAAGAAAGCATCGGTTAAAATTTCATGGGGACAATAGAGCGCGCAAGTTCATTCCCTGATAGAAGTGATCCAAAGTTTCCCTACGTTAGAGGTCCTTCAGGGTATAAATATCAAGGGCTCGACCCAGCTTAGCCCTATTCCCTATCTAGGTCAGGTGTGGGAGATGGTCGCTGCTGGGACATAACTGATCGATTTTCCCTGTTCGACCCGGACTATTTTCCACCATTGCCCAGACGGATTTCGGGCGGGCGGAAAATTACGCGTTTCCTCCCAGTTTTATAATCAAATCGGAGCCACCGCAGCCCTCCGTCTAGTTTGCGTGATTTATTTATCTTTTGGATCAAGCGGGCTGCCTCCTCCCCAACCAAGCGCACTATCAAGGATTTTGCAGGAGAGCACACGGAAATAATTCGATTTTTCAATTTGCTCCCGGATTCGGGCCGGGGGTTGCGGCCCCGATGTTGACATGCCCTTCGAGTTGCGGTAAACAATCTATTCAAATTGATTGCGGCAGCAGCGCGCCCGTTTTCGGTTTAACCAACGAGTAAGGAACTATTGGCTTTCTGTACTCATAGGTGCTGGAGGTTTGATTTGCTTTCATTCGAGTTGTCGCACACATGGCACACACGGCACACGTAAGATAGTTATGGCACTCTTGGCACTCATAGCACATAGGACACTCATTTGAGGTTAGCGGACTAACCAATAGCATAACGCCAACGAGCAACGGAAGGTTTTTTCGAATGTAGTGCGAACAACACCGCCCCTACTCATCGATAGGACAAGTGCTCCTTGCGCGATTTGCATGCGGGCAATCTGTGTGTGTGGCACGCGGAAGGAATACGGAGGTCCCTCCGAACGAAGAGGAAATTTATATCCGAAATTAATCAACCCCTTACCCCCCCGGAATATTCGCAATAGATAATGGGCTGGTGCGTCTTGGGAGGATTCCGGGACACGCACATACGGTCCCGCACGCCCCCAATAATAGGCCGGGACGATTTAGCGGTCTCGGGGGGATGTTCTTTTTTTCTCGCACGATAATTTCGAACGCATCGCTTTAAAGGCGAAATTTTACAGTACATCTCTCCCGTCAGTTGTTCGCCAGGTTTTATTGTTACAAATCGGTTATTTCCGTATGCAAATGGCGCCTTTATTCGCGGGGACTTGCCGTGGGCGGGCGCCCTTGCTTCAAATGAAGTTATGGCCTCGCATAATTTCTCCATCCACGGCGTCTTCCTCGGTGTGCATAAGTATGCACGGGTTGCTTTGACCCTTTGGGGTCTGACGTCCGCGTATACGCAGATTGATCTGCTTATAAGAGCAGCGTCAGGAGTATGTTTTAGATTCGTCCGGAGGGCTCCCTCGTCGGGTGAAAAGGGTGCGAAGCAAAGCGCCTACAACAGCACCTCGGGAAGTGCGCGTCAAAGCGCCGAGCAGCCCCCCGACAGGATTGAGCTATTTTATTTTATGGGCGCATTTATCCTGGATCGAGGGGCGCTCCAGGTAAATAGCAGCACCTAAACTCATCTATCACATCAGCATAATAGAGCGGACTTGGAGTTTATTCCGCGTCCCATCGATCTGTCTCCCCCGAGGGCGTGCGATGCAAGTCGTTGTTTCCCCGGCGGGTGCACCGATTCAGTTCTTACAGCCGCCCCCCCCCTCGAGTTTACAGCTTAATAACAGCGTGTCCTTGCGGCTCGCGGAGAGATCAGTCTACCGCGGGGGGGACTTTACAGTCCCCGCGTTGCCGAAATCCGGCGGCCGTCTCCCGCGGCCAATAAGCATTTATATTTTAACCGGCAGACACCGGAGGATTTTAAAGCGGCGGTAATTCGGAATTACTGGCAAAAATGGCGCCTGGGAGTCTTATAAAACGGGTTGCGCCCTTCGCCGCCGGCGTGCGGGCGTTATTGTGTGTGAAATTAAAACTCGAGCTCAACCCTTTTTCCAGCCGGATTGCGGCTCTCGTTTGGAGTTAATTAGTCGCGTTGGGTTTATGCTTTCTTCGGGACTAATCGCGCACTCGGTGCGAGGGGCGCTTACCCCCCACCCCCTAATCGGGCTTTTGGTGGTTGATTAGCAGTTTATCATCGGGGTGTTGGGGCAGGAGTGGCCACTGGCCTTCATAGAATAATCTCTTGGATTTCTCTCTCATCAAACTGCCATTAGAAATTCTAATCTAATAAAAGCGTAATTATATTCTTCAAAACGAAGTTTTCAAAGAGTGTATTGTATTCTTTTAGTTTTATGAAGATTACGCTAAAACAACCCGCTGAGCAAACATTGGATATTTTGCCTAAAGTACTCGTTCAACAACTACAGGGTTTTCCCTAACCGCTACCAAAAATGTTTCAAGAAGATGAAACAGCACGTTTACCTCCTCCCCCCTCCCTCCATTCGGCCATTCCTCGATCACCGGCTAATTTGAATTCGACCGCGGAGCGACCATAAAAAACACAATTACAACTTCTAAGTGGAAGGTATGCAAAATAGATTGGAAATATCTGTCCGGGAGCCGGCGGAAGACGGGGCGCTCCAGCGAGAGAAGGCCCCGCAGTCGAGAGTGCACCGTGAGGAGAACTCCCCGGAGTGCGATGCTCCGCCGGAGAAGTTTATTTGAATCGGTTGTCTGTGACAATGGCGCAGATAGGACGTGGAAACTGGGAGAATGAGAAATATTTGATACACCTCTGGGACGTAATTGATTTCGTTCGAACGGCGGAGTTTATTTGTTTGGGAAGTCGACCCCCCCCCCCTCCTCCCCCCGGGTAATTCGATTGGGATCGGGCGAACTTGAATAATCCCGTCACGAATTTGCGTTTAATGAGCAATTGAGGCGAGTTGGCGGAGTGCGGCTGCTTTGCGATTCCGTCCAGTGTTTTGATTCGATTTTTATTTAGGAGGATTGAGATTCGGTTGGTCCGTTTCCCTTGCTTTTACGTATTTCGTTATTAAAATTAGCATGGGGTTTGTAGAACTGAATAAACTGTGTGTGATGATGTAAAATAAGCAGAACGAAAACAAACTTTTGAAGAGTTTAGAATAATATATACAACATTAATATAATGTATAACAGTAGTATATAATGTATGGCAGTAAACAGACAAGCCATTGGTTCAAATCCGCTAATGAAGCGCTGCAACGATCTCAAGCTGGTCTTATGCACCGAGCGCCATCTCTCCGCGTCCGTAGGTGCTAACACCCAGTTACAAGGGCCGCCACTGCGGGGCGCCACGAGTAGCGGGAGAAAGTTGAAAGGACGCGACTCCACTACAAATTCGCAACGTACGTAAAGTAAACGTTTATCTCCACACACGAGAATCGGCCGAATTTTATTGAAGGGAGGACGTTGCGCGGGAATGACTTGTTCCAAACGAATTAATACCGTCAGGAGGAGAAGTGGAATTCTGGCGTCGCCGTCGTGAAAAATTCCGTAGGGAAATCGACTTTCGCCAGATCGTAAAGTCGCAACGGCGAACAGCAAACATCCAAGTTGAGACTAAACATGAAATTATCTGTTTGATCTAGAAGCACGCTTAGTGGAGTCTACCGGTGTGAGAAAACTGGTTGTACGAATTTATGGACGACGGGGTTATTTTTAAACTTTTACAACTTATTGTTCCGCGCCGCCTGTCTCTTCGGAGCACCCTCAAAAATTTTCGATCTTCTATACTGTTCTAAACTATATTTCACTCACTACCCCTCCACCCATCCCCCATTTCCACCACTACTCATTTCCACCCCTTTTCCTCAACCACCCTTCCCCCAACTTTCCTCACCCACCCCCCTCATTGAGGGTAGTGAGTGAGAGGGGTGGGGGGAGAGGGTGGAAATTCGGGGTGGGGGGAGAGGGTGGAAATTCGGGGTGGGGGGAGAGGGTGGAAATGAGGGGTGGGGGGAGAGGGTGGGGCATGTTTGGGGGAAGAGGAGGTTAGCGGCTCTCTAATAAAACTGTCCCCTCGCTGTCAAAACGGGCGGTTATCTCGGCCTAAATGGACGGCGATAAGTCGGCGAATCGAGAACCAGTTTGCGTAATGCACATACACACCAGCACGTTAATAATTGCGCAGATAGCGCACGGAAAGAGGGAGCGTCCGCCGCTCGGAGGCTGCGTCCGAAGATCGCCTGACAAAAAGAGAGGAAGGACTCGGGCAATTTGTCTCGAACCGCTACTTTCAAGTACACGAGCGCTGTCGCTACATGGGTCCTGCTGGAACATCGGCCCGCACTCCGATGCTATCTGGATGAGATATTCCTCTGGCCGTCCTTTGTGGAAAAGGAGCTCCGAGGAGGTTCACATGTCATATTTCGCGCGCGGGTGACGGATCGCTCGGGAGGCGGGCTGGGAAATCCGCGGGGCCGACCATTTTGTCTATTGGGGAGCAGCGGAATCTCGGCGGACGCCACGTGGTGAATGTAAAACAAAACTCCGCTTTGGAGAGTATAATAACAAACTTATGTAAATGTTCTGTTCATGGAACAAAATTCCTACAGCCTTCACAGCCCAGGCTTGCCGTTGACCTTGAATTTAGCGCAGGTCGTGGTGGGCCCGAGACTAAAGTCCTCCAATGCGAGCCGTTAGTACAATAAAAGACGCGGTACTTCAATTAGCGCGGTACTTGCAAGTGTCTTGTAATAAGCTAGGGTCTTGTAACGAACTGCGAAAGGAGGGAAACTCCAAACAGTTAGGTGGGTTGGTCCACCGCGCAGCTTTTCCTCACCGGCAAGTGTCGGCTGTGAGGTCTGAATTGCAATACGGCTGCATCCGTGGCTTACCGACGATGACGTGACGGGCTCCGAGCGGAGGGCGAATCCCCCGGTCGTAAAAGGGCCGCCGCTAAGCACTCTTAGGGCGGACTTGGGCCCCTGGCCGGCCGTCATCCGGTAATGACGTACAGGGGCAGCGCGGTCTTAAAAAGTTATTAGCGCGGCCGGCGAGCAATGCCCCCGGGCTCCGACTCCCCCGAGGTTGGGGGAACGGGGGCGCCTTATTCGATTAGGCCTCCCCCAGGTGCGCCACTGGGTTACTATATCGACCCCGGGCCCCGCTAAGGAATGCACACTCACGGCCGCCCAGGGAATCGGCCCAACACGACTTCCAATTTATTGCGGCGTCTCCGCTATTTATGAATACTGGCGGAATTGCAATGATACATTCCTGCAGCCGCCTGATCTATTGCCCGGGCGCGGACGGACCGGAGGGCGATTGTGGCCCGATTTGGGGGGGGGGGGCGCAATCTTTACGGTCGTAAGGGCGCGTTAAAATTTTATTGTGGGGTGTGTGCGAATTAGCGCGGCACTTCAGTTAGCGCGGTACTTCAATTAGCGCGGTACTTCAATTAGCGCGGTACTTCATTTAGCGCGGTACTTCAATTAGCGCGGTACTTCAATTAGAGCGGTACTTCAATTCGCGCGGTACTTCAATTGACGCGGTACTTCAATTAGCGCGGTACTTCATTTAGCGCGGTACTTCAATTAGCGCGGTACTTCAATCAGCGCGGCACTTCAATTAGCGCGGTACTTCAATCAGCGCGGCACTTCAATTAGTGCGGTACTTCAATTAGAGCGGTACTTCAATTCGCGCGGTACTTCAATAAGCGCGGTACTTCATTTAACGCGGTACTTCAATTAGGGCGGTACTTCAATTAGAGCGGTACTTCAATTAGCGCAGTATTGATATTTGAGAAATAACCATTGGCTAACTCCATACGTTCAAAAGGAAGAAAACAAAACCAGACGATAAAGACTCAAGAACGAAAGTTTTCAAGACCGGCAGCAAAGTACGGCCGTCCTAAACCCCCAAGAGCGGCGGGATCGGGACCCCGCGATGATCGAAAATACAATTGGAAATTGAAACGGCCCCATAAGTTGACGCGGATGGCCCTCGAAATCGGGCATTTAGACGTTGATGTTTGCCTCCCCGCAGCACGCACTTTGCCCGCAGCACCGGCCGGGAGCCGCGAACTGTGTAATGGCTGATAAATGATTCAGAGGAGGCCCACTACGGCGCTTTATGACCGCCGCCAATGTTGCCATTACTGGTCAATAAGGCTCTGCGGACCCCCGCACCGGCCGGGATCCATCTTAATAATCTCCCGTTCGAATTCCGCTTTTACGAGCTGCATCCGTAAGTAACGTCCGGACGCCACCGGTCGGCGGTGCACCGCTCGTAAATGAATCCCCTAGGGGCCGCCCCTCGAACCATCAGGTGGAAGACTTACTTGATGAACTTTTACAAAGTACGCCCGGCTAATCCGAAGATTACAATGACAAGTGTCTTTGCTAAAATGAGTTGTTCGCGCATCCCTGCTGAGCACGCGCATCAATTACTCGAATCCAATTATACACCCTAGAAACGGCAAATTTACAATTTTGAGAGAAATCCCGCAGGAACTTTACCACAATACCCCAGAAATGACAACTTTAACATTTTGAGATGCATTTCCCTACTTGTGAAATCGACATGCACTTTCTGAACCTCCTGTTAACAAAACTGAGGCGCAGTTTCCACGGAAAATTATACCATAACTTTACGCACAGCAAAGCTTTCTTCTCACAGCCCGACTCACCCACTTTCCTCGCAACAAAACGAAATCCGGCCCGGAGTGCCTGCACAAACGCGAGGCGGCGCGCCACAAAAATGATAAACGATCAGATCGAGTTTGTGGCAGGAACATGAGAATAAGTTGTTTCCCTCCGAGATGGCCGGCGATAAACCAGAATGAAGTGATTAATTGTGAATGGAGAGGTGAACTCTTTCAGTGGGGGCCCGGCCCGCGTGCGTTGCGTATGAGAAACACTGCGCGAAGCCCCAAGAATAAGCTCTCGCTCTCCTCCGGTCATAATAAGGAAGAGGTTTGTTAACTGTCAGCGGCGGCTCGTGGCGTCAGATGTCGGCCACAATGCTCAGGTCACGCCGGATGACCCGGCGTGACGTAATCTGCCTGTGGGAAAGACAGCCTCTTGACAGAAGCCGACCCGCAGACAATACCGCTGCCGTAACTAACTCAATTTCTTGTGGATGACCGGGGGGAGTCGGCGCATCGATGATCTAATGCGCATAAAATTACTCTCACCCCGCCGTTGCAAAGCCAAAACTGGATTCATTGCTTCGTTACTTGCGAACACTACCGCTCATTTAACTGAACGTCAAATCCCTAATGAAGTACTATGCGCTCTTAAAAGCCTGCCTTCCCCCATCCCCAGTCGAACTCAAGGAAAGTCAATGTTGCGCCCAAGAATACTAAGCGAGCGAAAATGCAAAAACGAAAAGTACGAATGCAAATAACCGACGGCGGCGGTGGTGGGACGCAGAAAAATTTAATCTGATTCCGCCGGAGTTCGAAATCCAGGCAACATCAAAGCGAATCGACGTCAGTGGCTGAATCTCGACGCGGCTAATGCTGCAGGAATATTGATACACTGCGAGGGGTGTGAGCGCCGGATGTAATATTTTCTGCCTCCGGAATATTGAATGATCACGCGGGAATCGGGTATTAAAAGTTTTGTTTTTTCTTCCTCGAGGAAAAAAAAATCAATCGAAGCAAGCAAATGAAGGAAACACTACTCAGCGTACTACAGTTTGAGGACCGCTAAGAACCCCCGACGATAGCGTACAGATCAAATCAGAACGAGCTCCAACCCCAAACAAAAAATTGCGCCCCTATATTTTCCTCCAAGGATCCCTGGCGCGGGGGAGGGGTCGGGCGCAAATTTAAGCAACTCTAGGCGTGCGAAATGGCATAGACTCGTGGATTATAGAGAGCGGGGCGGTCGTTATCTCCTGCAAAGCTACTATTTGCATTCGGCGCGGATGCTGCGGCGCGAAGCGGAATGGAACGCAAAAAACCGGTTCCGCGGGATGGCGAAATAATCGACAAGCCCCGAATCGTGGAGAGAAAACGCCGCTTATTGCCGAATCGTGGGAGAAAGAGACTTACCGCCGAAAAGGGGGAAAAAACGCCGCTTATTCCCGAATGTGCCGCCGCCATGACAATCGAATAACGCACGGTGCGAAGCTTCATTTCATGCCCTTTTACCTCGTGGGAAGTCCGAGTGGCGGTTGATCGGCGTTTCGCCCAGTCGCCCCGAATCTACCATTCGGACAAACGTCCATTCGGATAAATGTCCATTCGGCCAAATGTCCATTCGGATAAATGTCCATTTGGATAAATGTCCATTCGGCCAAATGTCCATTCGGATAAATGTCCATTCGGCCAAATGTCCATTCGGATAAACGTCCATTCGGCCAAATGTCCATTCGGATAAACGTCCATTCGGCCAAATGTCCATTCGGCCAAATGTCCGTTTGGCCAAACGTCCCCGGCTAGGACGTTTCGGAGAAAGCACGAGAAGAAAATGAACGGAATCTCCAAAAATGAGGAGCGAGTGTGGGAAATTTCATTCGAACTCCAGAAGTAAGGGGGCAATTCTATTTTTATCCCGGTATTTCCGAACTCAAGGAGCTGGACACTATTATGGAAATAAAGTACAATCTCGATCGAATTGGAAGTAGAAGGGCGCCCTGCCGGACATCAGGAGTGGAGCAATTGCAGGGATGCAACGTCCGCGGGGGCGGGGGGCTCGGGATAAGCGTGGGGGGGGGGTTAAGCGTGGGTGGGGGGCTCGGGCTCGCGTGGGGGGAGCGGCGAGGGGGAGGAATCGATTACAGCTTTAGGTCACTTATATGGTGAAATAAAAGGGGCCAGAGGCCGCTGTCCTGCTAAACGACGGTTATTATGTAAACAAGGCTACGGCATTCGCTTGCGGCGAGGGCGAGAGGGCCAAAGGTCTTCCGAGGTGGACTTATTGAATCAAGGATGAACCAGCTGCGCGCCCAAGGACGCCTCGCCTAACGTTATTGCTGCCATTCGGACAATACGCTGGGATTCAATTCCGTTTTTGGCAATGGGCAATGGACGGCCAGAACGTACGAATCCCTAAACTGATTGCAACACAGCGGGCATGCAGTAGAGCGGAGTTGCAATACGCAAGGCCCCAGTCCTTCAATATACCAGGCTGCCACTAAAAAAAAATCTATCAGCACGATAATGATTCAAGATGATACAAAGAGCAGCAACCGTGAGATTACTCAATTCCTGAATGATACGGTTCAGGAAATTTCATCTGGTGGTTCGTCATCTCCTCCAAAGCACTCATCCTTTTGAATCGAAAAAAAAAACACGCTAAAATGGCCAAATTGTTTTAAACTGCATCACGTGTTTTCTTACAGTATACTAATATAATTATCTCCAGTCATTCGAATGTCATTCTCTCGTTACTCCACAATCCCATGGCTTATTCCGGTACCACTGCATCACCAATCCGACGTAATTTCGGCGCGCTCTCCCCGCAATTATCCGCCCAATCAGAGGATCCAGTCCACTGGCGCGGATCGTGGATTCAGAATGGGCAAGGAGAAAATTGATGGAATTCCGTCACACCATCGCGAGGGAAATTGACCTCGACGAATCCAGCTCGGTTCGCATAATTCTCCCCGAGCCGGAGCCCCGGCCGATCACGTCCCATAAACAGTGTTAATTAAATACCATAAAAAAACAATTAACTAACGAAATTATTCACCGGCCGATTCCGCTTGAACGAGAGCGCGGGCCTAACGCTGATAATTTATCGCTCAATTATACCGGACGATCAGGATGACCAATAGATAATTAACATGTAATTAAGTGAGTGGAGGGAACGTTTTCTGCTGGATTAACGCGCCGTGACCGTCCGCCGACGAAATTACACGTCTCATTATTCCCGCGGCTTTTGGTGCGTCTAGGGTCCGTTTTCGTCCTCTTTTTTACGAAACGTCCGCTATCCTCGTGAAAAATTTCCTCAAGGCGTCTGTCTTCGCTTCACAACGATGCCCTATGCTTGCGGTGCACTAGTCATGTTGGTATATTTGAGCCGTTTGGTTTTGAACACTGGATCTTACGTTATCCTGTGCAAATCAAATGACCTACCACATACCTGCCGCATGGCACACGAAGTGTGACGGTTGTGTGACAGGCGTGCGACGGTTATGTGAGAGGCGTGCGACGGATGTGTGACAGCCCGTATCAAACCCAAGTCAACGCAAATGTTCACCGAGCACATCCCCGCCGCGCCGCGAGCCCGCATTGCCCAATTCTGACGTTTCGAAAGTCCCACCGCCATAACTCACCCGCGGTGACGTGCGAGAAAGAGCGATCAACGCACTGGCCGTCCGCGACGACCCGCGAATGCCCGAAAAGTAATTAACGTTGCGGAACACCGCGGACGACGGCACAGGATCGCCGGCGAGGGGGCGTGCGGTAATTATTGCTTTTACGCGAAAGACACGGCGCGGGGCCTGTGTTTAGCCAACCGGTCCCCCGCGCGCGAGAGAGCCTCATCTCGTCTCCGCCGCGGCAGCGTCCGCGTCCGCGGACATGACGGGCCGTTGGAAGTCCCCCGGATTTCACCTGTTATCCCATCCAACGCCGGACAACAGCCGATGATCGATGCGAGCTGGCATTTTTGACTTCAAGCGCGCCCCGATTAATAATACATGACTTTTATGGAGGCCGCGGGAGTTGTGGTAACAAGCTGTCTGCGGGTGACATTCGCGAGGCCGTCGCTTGTCCACCATTTGTTGTGATTTCCAGCGGACTGCCTCCTCCTCGACTCACCGATTAATAATCGATTCGCCGATCCCCTCGCCCGGGATCGAAGCGCGGCCGCGGAAACGTTAATCCTTCATGACGTGGCGTTGCCGTGTGAGAACTAAATCATTTCAGGATAGGGTTAACGTTGGATATGACACCCCATTCGTTCGGGGAAACCCGTCCGGACGACGGCAAGGCGGTCATGGCAAGATGATGGAGAAGTAATGAGATGATGTGGGTACCGAGAAGGTAATGAGGTAACGAAAGGGTAATGAGGCAACGAGAAGGTAATGAGGTAACGAGAAGGTAATGAGGTAACGAGAAGGTAATGAAAAGGTAATGAGGCGCCGAGAAGGTAATGAAAAGGTAATGAGAAGGTAATGAGGTAACGAGAAGGTAATGAAAAGGTAATGAGGTAACGGGAAGGTAATGAAAAGGTAATGAGGTAACGAGAAGGTAATGAAAAGGTAATGAGGTAACGAGAAGGTAATGAAAAGGTAATGAGGTAATGGGAAGGTAATGAGGTAACGAGAAGGTAATGAAAAGGTAATGAGGTAACGAGAAGGTAATGAAAAGGTAATGAGGCAACGAGAAGGTAATGAGGTAACGGGAAGGTGAAGAAAGGTGACAGAAGGTTTATGAAAGGGGCGACGGAGGGGATAGGCGGAGGATCATGGGTAAGCAAATGGGAAGTGAGCACGCTCAGGGCGCCGCGCCGTTTTACATTCCGGATGCTCCGATTAGACGAGGGTTGTATATTTAAATTGAAAATGCACACTACATTGCCTATGATTAGGCGAACCATACTCGGTGGGAACGACTGCAAATCTCTTAATCCAACGCGAAACAAGGGTAGAGGGGGAGGCACTGCGGTTAATGGAGTGGAGTCCCCTTAACCTTGGAATTAGCAAGACAATAGAAGATTGCGCGATCCGTTTGCTGAGCAAGTAACGGGAGAAAATTAAAAGATCGGAAATAAATTCAATACCCTAGAAGGGGGTATATTAAAAGGGACATCGAACTGTTAGAATGAGTAATAAAATTATAAAATAAATCAATAAAAAAACGTTTTGAAGAGTATCAAATTTGGTCTTTTAAAACAACAATGCGTTGCGGACAGCGAAAATACGAGGAATCATGATGGAAAACACACAGCGCCGACTACCAAACAAAAACTGATAAGACCGACAAGAAAGGGCCGAGGCACGATAAGGTCGACAAGGAACTGGGGGGAGGGCTGCTTGTATCGCCGAACTAAGACGCCGCCGCAGCTTATACATATTGCAATTTGCATATTAACTAGATCCTATCGTCAAATATCGACAGGAAGGGCATGGGGGCGACGTCTTGCCTTGTCTCGCTTTGATAAGGGCACGTGGCGCGTATTAGTTTATGCATTTTAATGCCGCATTTCGGGCGACGTCTCGCGCTTTCTCGGCCTGATGAAGAGGGAACCCGCGGGCCCGGACGGTATGTTTACACACTCAAAATCCAATTTGAGCTTTCACGGAGGCAGGTCACGGGAAAAGCACTGGGAGGCATGAGAAAATTCCCCGGGACGGACGAGACGGGGAACATTATTGATAGTCTGTCTAATTAAACACTCCACAAGCAGCAATTATTCAAAGAATAATGAAGCGTTGAATGGACGCTGGTCCGGGCCTCGCTTGGCCGGTTTCAATTAGCTTGATGGACCCGTGGATTAGCAGTGTGCGTGCGGGGGAGTTTTCTACACTTACAATATTCAACAATATTAACTTATCTTAGTTAATACAAATCTGCACGGAATTCCACCTACAGCCCTCACAACCAAGACTTGCCGGTGACCTTGAATCTAACGCAGGTAGTAGAAGGGCTTGGGATAACAGCCAGCGGCTGTGAGGTCTGTACGCTAAACTCAAGGTCACTGTTTGCAAGCGATTGCTCATGCAGACGATAACGGTCTTGGTCTTGTCTTCTCCTAACCCCTCACCGGTCGAACCGAAGGCGACGTGCCAGGAGAGACCCACCCGCTCCACATGACAAACGACCCGCGCAAAAAAGGCA
The DNA here is from genome assembly GCA_033557855.1 of Hydrochus callosus. Classification (NCBI taxonomy): domain Eukaryota; kingdom Metazoa; phylum Arthropoda; class Insecta; order Coleoptera; family Hydrochidae; genus Hydrochus; species Hydrochus callosus. Next base: position 6,865 of record JAUIMY010000022.1, on the reverse strand, counting down.
TTTATTGGAGACGCTCCTCCGTCCGTTGTCTTTCGTTCGCAGCATAAATCACGCGGGGTCCCTTGCAAAATCAACAACAGGGCCAGATAAGCCGACAAATCGGGCAAGGGCGGTTTTCGGTCCGGCGGTATCTTCCCCGTCCGGGCGCCCTTCCGGCTTCCGGCTGCAGCCAGGAGCCGGGACACTGAATTTTTCATTCATATCTCCAAATGACAAAGATTTCGATGCATTTCCATATAAATTACATCATATTTCTGGTGAGCAGGGGCTTTTGCGAGACGTGTCTTTGAAGGCCGTTAGTCATTCTAACCAAGATTTATGGAGGCGAACATATTGCTGGGCGGATCTGCGCGACCGACCACCGGCTGTCGGCCAGGGCCTGCGGCCCCCGGGCCCCGGCCCTTCCCCTTTAGGCCGGGCTGCCTCGCATTATGTTGTGGAAAGGAAGGTAATGGGTTTTCTACGCTGAGAGGAGAAAACGCCGCTTTTGGACCGGCCCGGCCCGGATCCCGGCCCGACCCGTCCGCGGGGTTATAATCACGCCGCGAGCCGCCGCTTCACTTACTCATCTGACCGATTACGCGCTTGCACCGTATAATTTGGATCCATAAACCAAAATAGGCAGAAGGACAGCCGAGTGCGGTATGAAATTGGATTCGAGATTTGGTGCCCGGCGAGGAGGGCTCAAATTCCCATTCGCGGCCCAGACGGACGAAAACCGTACAGTAAAGAAATCCTACACCCGAAAGGTCAAGACGATAACTTCCGTTGATATCTGATAAGTCGACGTGACTCACAAAAGCGCGCCCTGCCCCGAGAACTTTTAATGCCCGAAGTAGCGGCGTTAAGGAGGTGAGAGCCTCGACATAATCAGATCCGCTGTGTAAATATGGCGTGTTGCGGCAGTTAAGATTAGCGAGTTAACCTGCTGGGAGTTAAGGAAATGGGTCGCGTCGAGACGCCTCCGGCTTGGATTATAAGCTCGAGGAGTATAACTCAGGATTTCTACAAGAGTTTGCACTCAGCGCGCGCCACCCCGCCGGTTCGGGGGGGTGGCGTGGGGGCGATCTTTTCGGGGTGGGCCGGCTATTACTTGTTAGCGACGTGCGAACGGATTACTTTCCCTCTGTGGCTGAGCCACCCCTCGTTTTGACAGTTTTTTTTTGTGGGGGTTGCAGCACCACCCCATCCTCCTTTGGCTCGAAACGCAGTATTGCGGACACTGCCCTACGGTTATTTGGACTTCTTTTCCAGACTTTGACCATTTTTACAAATTTTTACTATTTTCACAATTTTTTAATACTTTTTCACACGTTATAAAATATTACATTACACAAAATATAAAACATATGGGAAGTATTTAAATTTGAGGGAAAAAACGGAACTGTTCTTCCCGATGGAAATGGGAACAACGTTAGTCTGGGAGTGCTCGAGGGGAAGGGTGGTAGGAGTATGCAAAATTAATGCCGCCGCGGCGAGGAAGAGATTATAAATCAAACGGGAGAAGTCTGCGTGGCGTGGCGATATTGGAAGAGCCGAATCAAAAGAATATGTGAATGTTGAATCCGAGCGCTGATCAATTATTCACCACTAGTTTTCTGTAATCCCGCGGGGCCTCTTTTTCATACCGGCTTATCTGCCGACCGCATCTTGTTACGCAGACGAAAAGTTATGGGCTCCGTCGCTTATACTCGGTATTATCCGGGGAAAACTGAATCGTACTTATTAATTAAGAAGGCAGGATCTTATCTGGACTGGCGTCTCGTCCGGCCTGATTTTGTCAGTGGTTCGTACCACAGATGAAAGTTCCTGTGTACTCACGATACATCGTTCGTACTCCCATTTCATCCGAATACGAATGGATCTAGTCCGTGGAATTTTTTTTAACAAAACATGAAAAATGGGTTAAATTAGGAGGATTAATGGGATAAAGGGGAATCACGACTAGGTTCTTAAGTCAGTCAACACGGTGTAGCATGTATTAAATTTCGGCACAGAAGCCGAGAGATTGTAGATAGCAATCTGCCACATTATTTGCCTCGGAGGATATGCAAATTTGCGCATACATTTACTTTGTGGGCAGGTAGCACTGCCTTTAGTTGGGTGATATAGGATTGAGGGGTGTATTTGGCAAAAATATGTTTCGATTTAATACGTCGAACGTTTGCTAAACATTCAACAGCATTTTAAATTTAAATACGGCGCGACTCAAGAAATCCCCTCAATTACAACAAATCGTGTCGGGCGAAATTACGATCGTGTAGCAGTTGATGGGAGGAATCGGTCCGCTAGAAATTCGGGTCCCGCGAGTGTTTGTCTTAATTATTGGAGGAGCTCCAGACAAGCTACTCATTAAAATTGGGTCCCGAAGGGCGGTAGACTCTGCATCTCATCAACGCGAGGCCCCTCTACGCCCCGGCAAGCCGGGAGCTCTACCTACGCGGCGGATAATCTAGCCGTTTGTATTGCTTCGCCCAATAAGAAAGGACGTTGACAGGACATTTGTCCGCCTTTTTCCAATAAAGCAATGCGAAGATTGATCATCCTTGTCGTAGTTTTCGCACTTTTCTCCTGGTGAAGTCACTAGCACGTGGGGCTAACACTGAGAATTTTCGAGATTTTTTTAAATTGGAGGGATGTTTTTTTATTGATTTTTTTTTAATTTTCAAAAATCTTTTTCCCCCTTAAATGTTAATAACCGAGGAAGATGTTTCGGAACCTACCACTCAAACAGTTATTGTCGATCGATGCAACATTCGAACCCCGACTATAAGCGCACTTTGCATATATTTAAATTTCGCCCGCGACGCCAATTACTCAGGATTTCCATCGGACGGGTGTTTACGGAGTGGCGGGAAATTTTTCGAACTTTACGGCGTCGTAAAATCGGGTAAAAAAGCCCACCCCGCGCGGCGGCAATAAAGCCGTCCAAGCTGTGGCACGGCGTCGCGACGCTCGAAATTGTCCGACCCGGAAGGACGGCCGTCCCCGGCCCGGCCGCATGAAGTGCGCGAGGGCAATTTATATATTAGCCGTGTCCGATCTGCTCCGGACATTAAAGCAATAAGCTCCAGCATTAACGGAAGTTATTGGGCGAACGGGGAGATTTAGCACCGCTGCGGCGCCCCTGCTCCTCTTTTCATTTCAGCTTAATAACCCCGACCGCGCTGACCGCCGCGGCGCGGTCCATCCCCTAAGTGGGGGAACCCCCTTGCGTGTGTTTAATTAGAGGTTCGCCGCGATTGTCTCCATTGGCCGTGGCGAGCACGTGTTGAACGTTCACCCGGCCGCGGCGCGGCACGCGAGCAGGTGGGACGGGGTTTGTCAGTAAATGGTATTTTCGCATTTCTATTGAAATTATTATTGAATTTATTATTATTATTATTGAAATTATGATTATTATTATTGACATGATTATTATTGAAATTATTTAAAAGAATAGAACAAGTACTTTCGACTCACGGAGATTTTTTTCCGATTGAAAATAGAGAAATAACTCTGTTAATAACAAAAAATTCCAAAAAAACTCTCTGTACGTCACTAGCGGACGTTATTCTAGGAATTATGGTACAAAAATTTTTGGAAAATATTACCAAACAACTCCGAATTTTGGGAAACGCTGCGAAATACCACCTAGGCGCCCGCAGTCCCGCCCCGTTTTTTATGACTGCAACTGCGCTAGTGCAATAGCTAATAAAAGAAATCATCAAACAGCAACGCGAACGACAAAAGCGCCGCTTTTCCACCCCATTCACCCCCCCAACCCCCATAAATATCTCAACCCATCTGTTTTTCCCCCTAATTTCTGTAAATAATTAGCGTCTGGCCGACGGTGCCCGCTCGTCGGGAAAAATTGGCGATAGTGCGTAATAAGAGAGCCCAACCCCCCCAGTCCTGGAAAACATAATGACAGAGAATTTCCGCCCGAATTCTTTCCTCCTCCGCGCTGCGACGCCGTCGTGCATACTTAACATCCCTGCGACTGCCTCTTGGGGGAAGGGGGACCAGCGCCACTACTTTTTTCCCCCGGACCTCGCCCTCTCACCCCGATATTTCTAAGACGTTTAACACGGCCTCACTTCGCCCCCATTCGGAGTGGAAGAGCCCAACGTAATTTGCAGAATTTAAATGAGCGCCGCCGGGGCGCCCCCCGCGGGGGGTCAAACCAACCCACTCCGAGAATCGGCGCCAGTGCAGCTGGAGAATCATTCTTTTAGCCTCAATTTTGCACTCCCCGTGTCGACGAATCGTTCTCTCTGATATTAAAAGATTATCTATCCAAGAATGTTGGATTTGGATTAATCACCATCATAAAATGCTTTCCATACTCTTCAAAACGAAGTTTTATTCTAATTTATACGCAATTCATTTTCGGGAAAAACATCTTCGACAACAAACCCAACGATCATGACTGTCACTCGAACCGCGCAGAATAATGCGAAGGCACAGCCCCTAAAATCAAGGGGAAAGGACGTGTCTGTGCGAAATTACGCGCGGAAAAAATAAATGGCCCGAACGTCAGTGGAATTGCAAGCAGGGCGGTTGTAAACAAATTACGAATGCCTCCGGTGTAGTAAAGAACGAGAAAAAAAACCCATAAGTTCGTTTAATTAGTGCTGCAAGACTTCGGGCACCCCTCGGCTCTCCAGCGGAAGCACTTTCATTAACTGAATTCACAGATGATAAAATGCAACATCGGCCCCGAAATAATTAAAAATAACAGGGGTGCTTTGCCACCCTGAAACGGCAGTCGCTGCGGTTTGGAACTTTTTATTGGGAAACGGAAACAATTTCGATGAAATCGTTTTATTGGAGAACGAAATCGATTTATTAGAAAACTAATTGTATTAAAAACTGAAATCGTTTTATTAGATAACAAAATCATTTATTAGAAAACCAAGTCGCCCCGTTGGGAACAAAGGCTATTTATCTTCAGCACCTCGAATATCACAGCACGTTAGTCGCGCACACACTGCGCGTGATTAGTTACGTCCACTGACTGCGAGTTGTCTTGCGTAACCGTGATTATTGATGTTTTATTCCCCCGTAATTGATATTAATGGATTTCTTTATGATAGCCTGGAAGTTGACCGAACACCTCATGAAATTTATGGGGGGACGCCTATGTTATTTACCGACCGAACGCGGAACATTTTTCACGTAAAGCGCGGATGTACATACAAACAGTGCAGCCTAGCACGACCGCTGGGGGCAAGGTCATTCGACCGTTCAGACGCGCGACTTGTACTTCCCTCCGACCGAAAATTACAGCGACCTTTATCGCGGGTAAACGCAACGTGCTCCAGCCATCTACGTGGGCTACGCTCCAGCTCTAATATGGAAGTTTGGACGCTCAGCCGTCCAAGATGGAAGTTCGGGCGACCCTGCCCCCGACATTGGAAAACTGCTGCCCCACATACGAACTGGATCCAATTGACGTCCTGTCCACGCCAATCGTAATATGAGATCAGTAAAACCCCGGACACGTAAGCCAGACGTGACACAGCTGTAGCCGGAGTATCTTGCTCCCTGATAACCATAGTCTGACGTCACGAGACGCCCTCTTCGTGCGGCCTCCGGGACGCACGTATGGACGCCGTCGCAGCAAGCCGGGCGTTGGAACCAGTCGGCGGGTCTCCGCCAATGACTCGGCCACAGCCGGTGCCGCCGCCACTGCCTCCACCTACCCAAGTGGCCTTTGCTTCATCATCAGAACTTTGCCTTGAAGTTCATCCTTTGGGCCTTACCATTTCGTTAGGATTAATACGTTGAATGCATTGAACACGATTCCCGTGTCTATATCAAAGTGTATAATATATTATTAATATATTATATATTATTATACATTTTGGCCCATATGGACACGGGATTCGTGTTCAACGCATTCATGCAAGCGCGAACAGGGGCGATCGGGGGAAACCCGGCAATAAGCCACAATTTAAATGGAAATAACGCAGGCTTAAGTCCGGCAGCCTCGGAAATCGCCCCCCCCGGAATCCGTCTGATTGGAAAACGCTGCCGAACATTAAAAACTAAATCTCACCCTAAGACCCGTGACCGATGCGTGGATTAACGGGGAGTAAATGCGGCGCGTAGCCGCCACGGCGGGCACCCCTGCTCGTCCGTGTGCGGCATTTCCTCGCGCCCGCTGTCAAATCCTGTATAATTTAAGTGGGATTGCAGAGGGTCGATCGCCACCGCCAACCCCCCTAAATGACCACTGTAACTATCCCCTGACATCGGCGCGCCAACGCCGAACCCTCGAGTTATTCCGACCCTTGCCCCGCACGCCAGTCAGACCTAACACTAACCGGGGACGATATTAACTTTACTCAACTTTAATCGGAGTTGACTTCAACCGAGATTAACTTAAACCGGGGTTAACTTAAACTGAGGTTAACTTTAACTGAGGTTAACTTAAACTGGAGTTAACCTAAACTGGAGTTAACTTTAACCGGGGTTAACTTTAACCAAGGTTAACTTTAACCAAGGTTAACTTTAACCAAGGTTAACTTTAACCGGGGTCAACTTTAACCGGGGTTAACTTTAACTAGGGTTAACTTAAACTGGGGTTAACGTTAACCAAGGTTAACTTTAACTAGGGTTAACTTTAACGTTAGCCAGGGTTAACATTAACCAAGGTTAATGTGAGCCAGTAGTGGAGGGGTCTGTGGGAGGTGGTGGGAAATAAAGGAGGGCAAAGGTCGATTGAAACAAGTTTAATCCGGGAGATTTCCGCTCATCAATAATTACGGGGCCCCCTCGGCTCCGGGCTCCCCGAGGTCCATCGACCAAACGGGGGACCCACGGTCAAATTTCCATGCTCCGTATTACAAATTTAAACCGGCAATATGGTCCGATCGAA